>CM035145.1:73881507-74081507 GCA_020205605.1 Panax ginseng
CATAATCAATCCGGGTAGAATATAGTATTCTATATGTGCATGCTTATACTATATATATATATATATATATATATATATATATATATATATATATATATATGCAAATGTTTACATGTTAATTATATATATATATATATATATATATATGTATATATATATATGTGTGTGTATATGCTAAACAAGATGAGACAAATTAATAACAAACCCCTCAAATTTTTTATATTAAGTCTAAGCGTTCAAAGATATTTGGAATATCGAGCGTCATGCCTTCTAGCATGATAAAAAAAATAATAGAGTATCAATTAATTATTATAAGTTTGTTGTGTCACCACAAGGCTTATCTTAATTCTTTGAGATGTTAATTTTATCACATTTGATGCTTATAAAGAAAATTGAACAATGTTGTTTTGTTGTGTCACACACAAGGACAATATTTTTTTTTTTTTGAATATATGGAGTGCTAGGTTGGACTTAACTTGATAATTTTGATTCGGATGTGCCACCACTTGATCAAAATAATCTAAGAGGCAAAATACAAGGAGTTGCATAGTTGATGTAATTGACAAGAGTTGTCTACCTATTTATTTATATATAGTTTGTTGTGTCACCACAAGGCTATATACATTTGAAATGGGATCCTTATTCTCACTAGCAAATCTTTAATTAGATTTTGTTAAACTATATAAGTGAGGGTAATATAGTTTGAAGAAAATAGTGGGAGATACCAATTTAAAACAAGACCTAATTTATTTTGGTAATTAATAAAAGAATGTATGCTAAAATATTGTTAATTACAAATTCATTTACAGAATTTTACAATGTCTAAATTACTATCACTGCGAAGCATATTAGATGTATTTAATGGACCAATTAAATGGATTGGTTAAGGAATTTGAGAATAGTTCTCATGGTTGAAAAAGCTATCTTATGTCCTTATCGCCTATCCTCCTGCAATGGTTTGCGAAAACAATGCCTCTGAGGAAGAGATTGCTACTTTTAGAAAGTGGCAAGATGATGCACGATTGGCTCGATGCATCATGCTGCGCATCCATGAGTAACGAGCTTGAGCGTCGACGTGAAACTATGGATGCTCTCTACTATATTCCTGCACATCAAGTAGTTGATGGTGAGGAAAGTAGGACTAATAGATATCGAGATATCTAAGGAGCTCTTAGATCTAGAATGACCAATGACACTACTGATGCAGACAAAAGTCCTTAACATGATCAATTTGATTGAACAATTAGGACAACAACGGGTTTTGTCATGGATGGAGAGTTGAGCGAAGATTTGATCTTGCACTCACTCCGGACTCCTTTCACAATTGTTGTGAATTTTTCATATGAACAAGCTAGATATCGACCTCATTGATTTGCTTAACATGTTGAAAAAAATTGAGAGTCACTTTCCAACCAAGAAAGACCAAGTCTTCTTGGTAGGGGCCAAAAGGATCTTCTAAAAAAGAAGAACGATTCAAAGAAGGTAAATAGAAAGGCAAAAATAAAAGGATAATAAGAACAAAAGCGATACGGATAGCAAAGGAGTTTGCTTCCACTTGCAATAAGCTTGGACAACTTGGAAAAACTACGAAGAAACATCTTGTAGAGGCTAACGAGAAGAAGAAGCTTAGTGAAGTTTGATTTAAAATATAATTTTTGTTCATGATTGAAATAAATTTTTCTTTAAGTCGAGGTTCTACTTGGGTATTGGATACTGAACTTTGGTTATCATAAATATAGATTTATGAAGGGACCAAGCAAAGTAAAGCTAAACAAAGATAAGTAATCCTATGTGTGGAAATGAAGCAAAGTTTGCTGCATTAGCCATAGAAACTTATAGTTTAGCATTGCCTACTGGCAAAAAATCTATTAAAGTCGATAAGTTGTTATTGTATTCCAGTTCTTATTAGAAACATTATTTCTATTTTTTGTTGTTGGACAATGAAATCTTTGGTATTATATTTAAGAACAATTGTTGTTCTATTTATAATAATAATGTTTTTGTATAGAACTGAAATATTACTTAATGGATTTTGTATACTTGACTTACGTGAAAATAATTTTGCAAATTGAACAAACTAGTATAAGAAAAGGAGATGATCATTCAAAAGAGTTGAATGTTTGTATTTGATGAAATACTGAGTGTGAATTATTTGAAAGGTTCAAAAATTGAAAGTGAAACAAATTGAAAAGTATTAAGATTCTTTGATTAGATCGAGGAAGGAATACTTGTGCAATAAGTTTCTAGATCATCTCAAATGGTTTTCTCATAATGGACGCCTCTGATACAAATAATTGATTGATGTATCTGAAAGGAAAAATACCTACCTTGTTGGACATGATGCGGTCCATAATGATTTTACTGAGCATTCCGGTATCCTTTACGGGATAATGTCTTAGAAATGGTGCATATATCTACGAAAAGGTAACCTCAAAATCCGACCCAAAGACTCCATAAAAGTTATGGACATGGAGGATTCCTAATCTTAAGTATGTTAAGATAAGGGGTTGTCCAACTTATGTGAAAAGGTTTCAAAGGATAAGCTTTGGACAAGATTTGACAAGTACAGATTTGTGGGACATCCTAAAGTAAGTTTAGGGTATATATGTTCTATAATCCTACTTAGCAAAAGGTGTTTGTTGTGAAACACATGCTGCCTTCTAAGATAAAGATGTTTATCATTGAAGGGGCTAGTGGTAGGATAATAGATTTTGAAGAGTTCAAGAACCACAAAAACACTATAAGTCAAATAAGAGGAACCTATAGAAGACCTATTGTACCACAACCGAATCATAAATCTGGAATAGTACCGAAGATACCTAGGAGGTATGGATTCATCATAGATGATGATGATGAGGTACACATCATAGAAGATGATGATCCGATTACATCGATGAGGTAAGAGTTGTAGACACTTTCGAGAAATGGATTGAAGCAAGCTTCTCAAAATGGAACATTCATTTTGATGAAATAATCAAAAGAGTTTGATTTTATCAAAAATAAGAATGAACCTAGTGTGTACAAAAAGGGTCGATTGGGGAATGTCGTGACATTCCTAATATTATATGTTGATATACTATGGATAAGGAATGACATACTAATGCTACTCAATCGATAAAAGATAAAGTTATCTAAACATTCCTCCATGAATGATTTGGGAAGAGTATCTTAATTGGGGATAAAATCTATATAGATAGATTTAAGAGGATGCTTTCGACTTAACCCAAGAGAGCGTATATTTCATTTGATGCTAAAGTTGTTTAGCATGGCAAACTCAAGAGATGTCTCATGTTGATGAGCCATGGGTGTATCTCTCTTAATAGTCCCCATAGACTCAAAAGAGAGATCGCATGAGTAACATCATGTATACAATGAAATATCTGAGACACGATGATGATCGGTCATATTACGGAGAAGATCACTTTGTAAGAGTTAGTGAAAAACATCTTAAAGTACTTAACAGAGCACTAAGGATGTGATTAATATTTATGGTGGGTCTAAATTAAAACTAGAGGCTTAACAGACTCAAGTTTTTTTTTTTTTTTGAACGACCAAGACGACAAAAAAATCACTTTTAAGGTAAAGTGTTACCTTGAGCGGTGGTGTGCGATGAATTGGAAAGGTTTCAAACAACAAAAGAGTTGTTGGTTTAGTGATAAAGACAAAGTATATAGCTATAAATGAAGGCTGCAGTTGATTGTTTGGATGAAAAGTTCATTCTGAAACTAGGAATAGTTCTAAGTCTCATCTTGGATCTAAACATGTGTTGTGGCACTTTCATTTGATTATAGGAATCATTGAAAGATGGGAAATCACTATAGAGATAGTGGACTCTCAAGAACAACATTACATATCCATTAACTAAAAAGCTTATCCAACAACGGGATAGGATAATCGTCACTTAGAGAAGAAGGGTATGAGATACCATGGCGATTGGCTTTAGTGCAAGTGGGAGATTGAAAGTAGTATGCACACAAATCCAATCATGTTTGATGATAAAGCATATACTTTGTAACAATCTTATTCATTTATTAATAAAAAGTATTAATTTATTAAAGGCTTTTAATTATCTACATGATCTTTGCTTTTATAATATGTGATAAACCCATAGTTTTAAGCAATGCTTTTAGAATAATGATGATGATCATTCTAATGAGATCTAAATTCTTAGAAAGCTTAAAACTAAAATAGTTCCCAATCGTTGGATTACTAAATTGGGGATTAGTGAATCCGGATAGATTGGTACATACGTTTTGCTTGCTCATTGGATGAGGATGATTGATCTCATGATCATTTGTGTGGAACACTAAAAGCAAGTATGTAGGTGCTTATTAGAGAATAAGTTCATTTGAGCGTGGCTCGCTAAAGAATACCTAATGGAGTTTTACTTGCATGTCAATAGGAATTCCTGTAGTGATAGTAGTACAAGTGATCCTTGGACTTGAGATCATCATAGTATCTTGTGTATGATGAGTTATACTTTGACTTATTCCTTAAGACCCTTAGGGTATATCAAAGGGTATGCTTGGGTATAATAAGTTGTACATGGAGATAATGTATGATCAATAAAGAATCTACCACTTCTAGTAAAAGAAGAAATGTCTATGTGATTCGATAAATGACAACCCGATAGTCCTTGGCGAAGGCGAGAATGAAATTAGAAAGGAGTTTCTAATTTGCATTATTTGGAGTTGTGCATTTAAGAGTCGAAATACATATAATTAAATAAAATAAGACTTGTGATAATTCCATGTCTTATATTTAATTGGGACATTGTATGGTGGAAGGATTGAATTATTATGATAACTATTTACTCAAAGGTTCTTTTATGATTAATGTTGAAATCTATATTATCTGGAAAAGTCGTTAATCATTAGGGAGGCTTATCCTATTGTAGAATAAATATTATTTATTTAAATAAATTAATAGTTTAATTTATTTATTTAAATAAGATTAGAATTATTCTAATTGATTTATTCATAATAGGTTTAATATGGAGAACCTAAAGGGTCACACCATAAAAAGGAAGAATAATTATTTAAGAAGTTAATGGCATAATCGTAATAATAAGTTAAGTATATTTAATTTAATCTATGGTGATAGAATAAATTAAATAACTTAATATTTATTATTTAATATTTTGGAAATATTAAATATAAATTAATAAGAGAGTCTTATTATTATTATTATTATTATTATTATTTTTAATTCTAAAAGGAGTTTGGGAATTAATTAATAAAAGTACTCTCATATATTCTAATAAGATTAGGAGGTTAAATTAATTAAAAGAGTTTAATTAATTATCCCTAATAAGATTAGGGAGCTTAATTAATTAAAGGAATTTAATTAATTAAATAATACCCTATTTTTAATTAGATTAGAAGGGTTAAGCGATATCTTTATAAGAGGAGTCTTATATCGAGATATCAATATATATCGTGATTCAATTGTTGGAGAGTACACTCTTTTTTTATGAGAGATAGAAAAACTAGGGTTTTGCCAAACACCCATCTTCTTGAATCTTTCTTCTTCCTTGGTGGATCACCTCTAGAGGCCAAACTTGGGTGGCTAACGTTGATCAAAGGAAGGAACCAAACTTGGTGGTGGATTCAAGTTGAGCGAAAATTTGGAGGTGAACTTGTACACGAGGAAGCTCGAATCTTCAAGGTATGATTCTTGTTCTTCATATCTTACGTTTAATTAATAATTGTGCATAAAGGATGATCGACGGGTATATGGTTTGTAAAATTTTAAATTGATGATTTTTTTTTTTATTTTATGCAATTTGATTTGATTCGTTCATGAATATTACAAACCTGCTTTGGTTATGGGTGAAATGTGAAAATTTTGCAAAATAAGTAAGTGGTTATAAAATATTCATTGTTGTCGGGAAATATTCGTTTGGTCGTGGAATATTCTTGCTGTCGGGCAATATTCGTACGATGGCGTAGCCATTTGTGGGCCTCATAACGGAAAAAGGTCGGATGAAGAAAATGACAAGTTTGAGTTTTTATAAATAACGACAATATCTAAGGAAGTTTTGTCTAGGAAAGGGGTTTGGTCACCTAATTGCGTGTCAATAAGGAGATATCCTTATCGGAAAGCCTCCTCTTTCTTGTCATAAATGTGATTCGGTAATATTATTTGTGAATAATTAATTATTAATTTATATGATAAGGAAATATTTATTTTGTGTGGATATAAATGAAGGAATTAATGCTGAGGTATTTTATCAGTATTTTGTCGGAATGGAGGTATTAAAAATCATCCGTATGTGGATTTCGGACATTTTCTATTTGGAATTTGGAAAAACTTTCTTCTACAAAGTTGTAGAGAATATAATTTCCTATGGAATGGACATTAAATTCATATTTTTCTGATAAAAGGGATATTTATTATGTATAATTGAAGTTTCGGAAATAAATGTTTTTTTAAACATGGGTGGGTCCCACTTTTGGTTGGAGTGGAAATTCTGATTTTTTGTTGGGCCCTACTTGTGGTGGCTGATATTTTGGTCAAGAATGTGTGCGTATAATTTTTTTTGACAAATTAATATTTTATTAATTTAGTCTGCTTTGGTTGGTGCTTAGTTAGAATTGAAAATCACACCGGAAACAAGTTTTCTCTCTCTTTATTATCGAGCGTATTTTGTGAGTATTTAGATACTTTGAGAGTTGCTATTTAGTGCAAGTTTCCTTCAGCATTACATCCGATATTTTAGTCAGAAGTACTGTTCTTTTGAGGTAAGGGATGTTATTTTCTTCGTAAATGATATTATTTCTTTCAATATCATTATGCCGAAAAATTGGTATGAATTTTATTGTGAAATTTCTACCTTTTTGTTTCGGGGTTACTATTGACGTATACAACACTATTCATGAATATGACACTATTCACAGAAAAATAAAATTTTCTCTTCTTTGTCCAAGATGTCTATTATGGTTACTATCTTTGATTGTATCCATGTTTTGATCTCCATTCTTGAATTTTACTCCACAATAGTTTATTATGGAGCGTTTTTGAACTTGGATTATCTAAAGTACGAATCCCTAATCTTTGTCCTTTTATCTCACTTGATTCGTTTCTTTAAAATATTTTTCATCATCCTCAGTCCTAAATGATGATATAATATTTTTGGCTTGTAGTGCAGAGATGAATGATTACTTGATGACTATCTTTGGCCCATAATGCAAAGATGAACAGGTGTTGAGATGAACATGACCAACTGGTGATACAAATGAATATCTTTGGCCTGTAGTGCAAAGATGAATATTTGATGCAAGATGTATATTGATTGATGTTATAGGGATAAAATATTGATGATGGACTTTTAAATTCATAGATGATAGGAGATTTCATTATCTACTTAACTCTTCTAATGAATTATTATTTGCGCTGCGAATATTGATCTAAAATTGGTTGACCATTATATTTTATCTGATTTTTATTTTGCCTGACGATAATTTGTTGTTCATTATCTTAGTCATAATATTCTTTACTGGGCTAGTTGAGCTCACCCTTTTCCTTTTTGTTCTATTTTTCTTCTCAGGAGGTGAGAACATAGCAGGAACTAGCCGGGGTATGAAGTGATGGTTCAAGATAGTTGATTTAGTAGTCCTCACTATTTTGTAAAATAGTGTATCAATAATTGTAATGAGGACTTATTTGAGTTTGAATACTGTCTAGAAGACGATATCTGTATTTAAACTCACAGTATATGTGTTGTATTTTGCACGACAATTGTAATAATGAAGTTGTAGTTTTTTCTGTACCATGTATTTGGCTATTCAGAATAGGTGATGTATACCTATTTTGGGGGTGTCATAGTTGGTATCAGAGCTTAGGGATATAGTCTCTGGCGGAGATCGGGGAATAGAACTAGGAGGGGAGAGACGAGTAAATCCTTCGCTAGTGTGTCCTACCTAAGCTTATTTGTTTAATCGGTCATAATATAAGGATATTATGTGGCTTATCAATTTCTTTAATTAACCCTTATTTTATATCAATATTTGAGAATGGCAGCTGAAAATGTTAACAATGGAGTGAATGAGACCGTGGAGACACCTTTAATCACCAACCAGGGGAATGTGCAACAGGAAGGCAATATTCCTTCTGTAAACAACACTACCGGCAATATTCCAACTGGAAGGCAACTGTTGATGCTGAAAGACCAGATCGGTACCGAACCTATCCGACACGACCCTTATCAGCCGCCAGAAGATATCGTCATCCAAGCCAGCGCTCGTATAAGATGGTTTGACATGTGCTCTCGGACGCTGGCGCTGGCTGGAGCCTATAAAATGATACAAATTTGATTACTAATTAATAATAATTTCTATAATGTGATAAATTCGGATAATTTGCATGAAACATAAAAAATATTAACTCTAGAAAGTGTATATGCGGGTATCCTCGGCAGACCCAACACTCGATATCTGCCGGAACTGCTAGTAGGGGGATCCTGAGACGCAACCCATAGTCTTTGCTCCTCATCCCGATCTAATACAATATCGGGAAGAGGGGTGGCAGAATCTAACGGCTCAAAACCCCTCCTAATAGCCTCCAGCTCAGCTATACGCTCGTCCCAAAGCCTCTCAAATCTATCCTGTAATTTATTTTGTATACTAATGTTAATTATATCATTTTATTTATGATTGAATATTACTAAAAACTAAATAATTAGATGAGTTTTACCCGTATAGCTAAAGCTGCCTGAGACAAGCACGCTCGGCCTTAGGCGTGTGGGCTCGATCCCAAAACTCTAAAATGGTAGGATCTCGGCCCAAGGTCCTCCTCATGGTCTAATAAAAACATTCATAAAATAGGTATTAAGTATTTATGTGAGAACTTGATAACTTAAAAACTAAAAACAATGCACTTATCGTCTTTGCCTCCTCGAACGACTGAGAACCAGTGGTGTGTACTATCCGGAGCTGACCACGGTTCTTCTTTGCCTGCTCAGACTTTTTCTTGAAGTCATCAGCCTCCCAGTGCGCACACATAGCCTCCCAGGCTAAATTGGAGACTATGCAGGGCTTATGATCTCTGATGGTGGTCCCGGGCTGGTCCTCAACTGCCCGGGCTGCCCTCTATCACATCTCATACAACCAGCCGAAGTAATTCACAACGACATGATGCTTAATCACATCGTCGCCAACTGACTGAGATATGCTAGGGTCAAATCTATAATAAACCTATAACAAAAGTTTTAAAATTAGGAACAATTGATATCATCATCTTAATACACCTATGTAGTAATTATTATAATATGCTTAACTTACGTGAAACTCCCGCAAGACGGTCTGCATAAAAGTGGCTTCATACTGCCCATACTGGGTGAACCGCATGCACCCTCTCGGGAGATGCGTCAAGTAGATCGCGTGTATGGTGTGTTTAAAAATCGGGTCTAGTATACTACAGAAAAAATATAATAATATGTGTTATGTGAATTATGTTTTACAATAACTATCAGAAATATTAACAATATATTAACACTTCATCGCTCTAGAATCGACATCCACCCAAGATCGTAAGTGGCTACCGCCAAAGGACGACTAAAGATATCAAGGTTCGTCCCTCGGTGTCGTCGGTGAGGTGCATCTGTAATAATTGTATTTAACTAAGTTAATAAACATTGTAACTAATGGAGGTTGAGATATATTTAAATCCTAGTTAAGATAACTTACTAGCGCCTGAAGAAGAGCCTCCATCGTGGCTACCGTCTCCAGTACCGGATCGGCCACCACCTCGGCGACCTCCACCGCTATGTCTAGCCATGAATTAATATCCTACTGCAATAACGAAATTGGTAGATTATGAATATTTAAGGTTTAACAATATGTGGTATGTTCTAATATGAATGCTCATTTTCAATTATGTACGTCATCAAACCCATTAGAATCAACGTGTATATCATTCTCGGATTCAGTATCTTCCTCATCCTCAGATTCGAGATTAGTTTCATCATCGTTATCATCCTTAATGATGACATAATCATTCATGTGTACGTTTGCCTCAACATCCTCATCGTCAGGTACGTCAATGACATCAGTACTCATCACATCTTCAGCATGGAACACTACGACCAAAGGGTTGCTAACATCTTCTTGCAATGCCTCATCCATACCAAACATGTTATCAACATTAAATGAACGTGTTTTAGTTGTGACTACTGTGTACTAGGGGCTTCGAGTATTTATGACGTTAGGAGTGTAATACACTTGAGTCGATTGACTTGCTAACACAAACACGTCATCAGACTTTAACACCAACTTGATATCTACGGTTGTGATTCTATTACGATCAACTTTAACCGCCTTTTCAGTATCAAACCAGCTACACTTAAATGTAACTACCGTTTTACCTCCGTGATAATTGATCACAACCACATCCTGTAAACATCCATAGTAATTGGACTTAGAATCTTGGTAGCAACTTCCTAACACCACAACCCCAGAATTGACTGATGTGAGTTCATTCAAGTCATCAACTCTAAATCTGTACCCATTCACCATGTAACCTGGAAAAGAACTAACAACTTTGTAAGGTCCTTGGATGACATACATAAAACGCTCAGAAATGTTCTCCACTTCAACCCTTTTCTTAAACCACTGTTGAAAATTTGCATTAGTGAATGTTTCCAACTCTGCTGCAGTAAAAGATGGGTTAGAAGCATATGCTTCCTCTTCGAATGAACTATGAAAATAGTAACATATATAGATGAGTACACTTATAAATTTCACTAAATACCGTAAATAAGCTGAGACTTACGTGATGTATGATGATACTTCGGGCATATTTAGAAGCACATATATAGATACAATCTTCAACTCTTTGGTGCTTAAGTAAGTCAGCATCTCATGGCCAAATGGCTTAGCTGGATATGTGAATACATCTAACTCATCATCAGCATGTGACATTGGACCAATAACCTCATTCCTTCCTAAACGAGTGTTCTTCGTTGAGACAACATCGTCAAAATACAATGAGTAGAAGTTGACAAGCTCTTCCTGCGTATAGCGTTCAGCAATAGAACCCTCTACACGAGCTTTGTTCTTGACCTTTTGTTTTAATCGACGCATATACCTAAGATATATTCAGACAAATATGAGTATTATTAATATGAGCAACATAAAGTAATTAGTAGTTTATATTACCTCTCGAAAGGATACATCCACCGATATTACACCGGTCCTCCAAGTTTGAGTTCATAAGGTAGATGAATAGGCAGATGTTCCATCGAGTCAAAGAACACTGGAGGGAAGATCATTTCGAGCTTGCAAATGGTAAGCACAATATTGTTCTCCATCTGCTTGACATCACCGTACTTAATTAAAGTTGAGCAAAGATCTCGAAAGACATTTGAAAGTTCGGTCAATACATCTATAAATTTTCTGGGTAACATCTCACGAAATGCTATTGGGATCAACTTCTGCATGAATACATGATAATCATGACTCTTGAATCCAGAAATTTTCAATTGCTCAACCTTACAACAACGTGTTATGTTCAACGCATATCCATTTGGGAGCTTTAACCAACTAACCCACTTATACGCGTCTTCAACTTGTTGTTTAGTAAGACAAAATAGAGCTTTAGGTTTCATAGTGTTAGGGCGAAGCCACAATTCTGGCCTAATGTTCATTGCCTCCAAATCTTTTCGAGCATTATCATTGTCTTTGGTTTTACCACTCGCATCTAACACAGTGTAAAACAAGTTCTCAAAAACATTCTTTTCGGTATGCATGACATCTATACAACAATGAACTAAAAGTGTGTCCCAATACGACAACTCAAACCATATGGGCAAGTGTGTCCAATTCTGAGTCTTCCCATACCCGACTGCTCTTAATTTACTGTGTTTCTTCCCCGGCAAAGGAAAATCAAAATTTGGTTCAACCACCCAAAACCTCAACGCCCGACAAATGACCACCAACAACCCCTTATTCTCTGCTTTTCTCATTGAACTGCGCACATCTTTATGTAAGTGTGATCAAGAGGCAAGAATATACGAGCAGTTCCAAAGAAACTACATTTCCGCCCATGCTGCAACTGGTTGCCTTGTACATCCCTCATACACACTAGACAGGACAGCTTCCCATGAGTTGACCAACCACTAACCATCCTAAGAGTCGGAAAGTCAGTGATAATCCATAATAGGACTGCCTTCATCAAAAAATTCTCGCATATCGATTTATTATACATCGGACCCCTGTTTCGCACAACATCTTTAGTTCATCCACTAACGGTCGAAGGTACACGTTAATGTCTTTTATAGGACTTTTATCCCCCAGAATGAGTAAAGTCAAGAAAAAATATGGATCCCACATGCACATTGCCAGTGGAAGATTATAAGAGACCATAATGACTGGCCAAACTGAGTACGGCTGACTAAAATTAGTAAAAGGGCAAAAGCCATCAGTAACCATGCCAAGCCTAACATTCCTAATTTCTTCTGCAAACTCAGGATAAGTTGCATCAAATCTCTTCCATTCATCTCCATCTGTAGGGTGAGTCAGCTGACCAGGCACGACATCCCTTGTTCGATTCCAACTTATATGTTGAGCTGTATGAGACAACATGAATAGCCGATGAAGCCTCGGTGTAAGAGGAAAGTACCGTAAGATCTTTTTGGGAACATATTTCTCCTACCCACCATGTTTTGTCACCTTGTAGCACGGTAGGCTGCATATATCACATTGTCCCTTATCTTTGTCCTCCCCATAGTATAACATGCAATCCTGCTCACAAGCATCAATTTTCTTATACCCCATATTTAA
Organism: Panax ginseng; assembly: GCA_020205605.1. NCBI lineage: Eukaryota > Viridiplantae > Streptophyta > Magnoliopsida > Apiales > Araliaceae > Panax > Panax ginseng. The sequence continues at coordinate 73,894,287 of CM035145.1, forward strand.
CCCCTTGACCATCTTCTTCACTTAGTAATAAGTCGAAGGAAGAGTATGATCTTTGGGTAAGAACTGTCAAACTATAGCAAGCAACTCGTTGAAACCTCTCTCACTATAGTCGTGCTCATTCTTGAGGTGTAAGAGCATCGTCATTGGAGAAAGCTTGGTGTCCGTATCATTTCCCGGATACAACGCGACCCCAGATTCAGATAACAACTTGTAAAAGGAAGCAGTTGTATCATTTGGCACTTACTTAGCACTGCTTGAAGAAAGCTTATTTTCAGCCCAATCAATATTAGTATGGCCATAAACATCGACCAACATCTCCACTAGATCATAGTTTTTGACGTATGAACCCCGTAGAATTGGTTGTTTCACAATATTTTCAATCACTTCTGATTCCCCGTGATGAGTCCATTCGCAGTACCCATCCACAAATCCACGGAAAAATAAGTTGAATTTAATCTCGTCAACTTTCTTTCGAATCAGGTTTTTACACTTGACACACGGGCATTGCATCTTCTCGTTCGGATCATCCGTATGTTCTATTGCTTTGTTCAAGAAATCTTACACCCCAACACGATAAGCTGAGACTAATCCCCTCCCATCACTGGGTATCCTACGGTACATCCAACTCCGGTCGGCTGACATTTTTAACTACACAGAAGACGCATTCAGTTAATTTGGATATTCATGCATGAATTAGATTTACCTAGTATCTCCACTCTATAGGACAGGGGTAAGGCTTCTATCCCGCTATTGGATGCGTTTCGTTACTAGTGCCATCATGTTGAGTACGTTTCATGAGTTTCTAGAAAATTTCGGCAACACCTCCCCATGGTCTCCAAGTACATGAAATAGACAAAGATAACTTAATCTAAGTATGCACTCGAAGATAATAGTCAAAAAATCATCAAAACAACAAAAATGTACCGTTTCGTATTGGCACCGGCCTAAGTGAGAGACATAACATCCAATAACAGTCCCGAACTGAGGACTGTTCGACATTCACTCCTATTGAGTGCATGTCAAACGGGTTTCTAAGTTTCATAGCGATTCTTGGTAATGTAATGACTACTAGGAGCAGAGTCGAGACTTCCTTAGTATGAGGAGTTCGACATAGCAGTTGTAGCTAATAGTACATACTCAAACTGGTTCCTCAGCAACCGGAAAAAAAGGGTCGTAGTTCCTGTTTGTGTCCTATACTCGAATAATAAAGTTAATTGAATTACTTACTACAGACATTCCTCATTGTTCCATCATAATAGATGAACACATCCTGAAGGAGTTCCATTAAGCTATTGAATAAAGTTCCAGGTTAAGCAACCCTCTAGATGAACGAACAATCACTTCTCTGCTAGTAATGAATTATCTCCCCATATGGGTCCAATCCATGACATAGACAACTTCTCACCACTCTGAATTCCTCAGATAGGTAGTTCTCATAGAAAATGAGGTGATCTATTCTCGCGAGAACTACCCATCCGAGGAATTCTGATTGATGAAGTCGCCTATGTCATGGATTGGACCCATATAGGTAGATGATTCATTCCTAGCAGAGAAGTGATTGTTCGCTCATCTAGAGGGTTGCTTAACCTATAACTTTATTCAACAACTTAAAGGCACTCATTCCGTATATTGTCATCTGTTATGATGGAACAGTGAGGAATGTCCGCAGTAATTAATTCAATTAACTTTATTATTCGAGTATAGGACACAAACAGGAACTACGACCCATTTTTTTTTAAATTGCTGCCGAGGAACCGGTTGGAGTACTATATCGCTGCAACTGCTATGTCGAACCCCGCATACAAGGAAGAGTACATATATGTAGGGAAAGTATTATTGCATTTATTGAAAATTGTGACAAACTAAACAAATGCTACTTAGTTTATTTTGCCAATGATAAACTAAGTAAGTGGTACTTAGTTTATGAGAATTGTTATTTGGAATCTATAGAGACTACTATTCGACAGTCACTCCTACTTGTCAAACAGGTTTCTAATTAAGTTCCAAAGTATATTACTTTATTTAATCGAAAACATTCTTATTCAGTTTCTTTTAATTACATCCTAACTAAGCAAATGCTACTTAGTTTATTATTATATTATATTATATTTTATTTTGTATTAATTATATTATATTATAGTATATAATTGGTTTATTTATTTATTAAATTTAATTTAATAAATTAAATTAAATTAAATCATTTTATTTTATTTTAATTATTTTATTAAAGTGGATTAAATTTATTATTATTTATTTTATTTTGTATTATATTATATAAGTTTTAATTTTTTTTATTAATTATTTTATTTTAATTTATTTTTTATTATATTATATAAATTTTAAATTATTTTATTTTATTAAATTAATTAAATTTGTTAAATTTAATTTATTTTCAATTTAATTTAATTTAAATTATTTTAATTAAATTAAATTAAATTTATTTTATGTGATTCTATTTTATTTTATTATTTTTATTCTTTATTGAATTGTATTTTATTTGTATTATATTATATATTTTAAAATATTTTTTATTAAATTTAAATTTTTATTAAATTAAATCAAATTTGTTTGATTTTATTCAATTAAATTCAATTTATTATTTAATTTAATTTTACTTTATTTTGTATTATATTATATTATCTAATTTTTAAATTTTTTTTATTTAATAAACTAAATTAAATTAAATTTATTTTTTTTATTAGTAAGAAACTAAGTAAATGCTACTTAGTTTTTATTTTAATATTGGGAAACTAATTACTAATACAATATATGTAGGGCCCACAAATCTTGCAAATGAATAATTCTGACAGAATTTCTGTTAGAAATTCAGTCAGAAATAACAAATATATCAAAATTAAAAACAGTCCTAAAATAAGTTAAATTCAAGATTGGAAACTAATTAAAATACATAAACAATGCAAACAATATATATTGCATAATTATCCATTATCAATCAAAATATATAACAATTTTCAGCCCCAAATTTTAGCCTTAAATCCAATTGACAAAGCCAAATTGATGCACAAACAATAACCAATTAAGGAATTTAAACATTACCAATTTCCATTTCCAATTGACAATAACAAACTAAACCAATACCAAATCAAATTAACTCCACCAATTTTCAGCCTCAAATCAATATATACATACAATATAAAAATTATTCAATCTACTGATTGTATACATCATCATCAAATTGAAACAATATTTGAACTCATACCTTTTGGAGCTAATAAACTATCCGGCGTGTGGTGGTGGTGTGACACCCCCAAATCCGGGTACTTCGATTCCACGGGATTTGGTGTTCACTGTACAAATATCATCTATCTATCTACCCATAATAAATGCAAACCATGCAATAGATAGAAATAAAATCTTCCCCTTAAGGGTTACAACATCCGAATAATAATACAATCCCAGGTTAAACTAACCTTAAACATCTGTGCGAAACATAAACAATAAGTCTTAAACAACATCATTAACTCAAGTCTTAAGTATAAATACATCATCTAATAAAAATAACAAGTCTTCATCACTTGTTAACCTTGCCCTTGCCTTTACTAGAGGAAGGTTCGTCGGTTCTTTCGTTCTTAACTGCAAAGTTATTATTAAGCAAGAGTCAGCACAATTGCCCACAAGTATAACAATAAAATAACAGTAATAATAACATTCGAGTGAATCAAAGACATCTGAATAAAAGCTCAACTTTTGAATCAAGAATAAATAACAAGAATCAAAAGATTTCTGAGGGTCATAAGACCTTGAACTATGTCCTAGGTTATCAAGGGTTATACTTGAAACCTTTAACAGTCATAAGACTATGGACCTTCTACTCATACTTAGGGGGATCAGCCCTTAGTACCATACTGTGCACAATATCTTAACGCTAACACATAAGTAAATCCCTTTACAGGGTTGTTCATCTCAGTTTGACATTCAAGTCCGCACCGAAGGAAGTTTGGTTTGGATAAATCAATAAGGGTTCTGAAATTTAGAACATTCATCAACTAAGGACTAGTTGAATCAATAAAGTTCACTAGTCTAATAAGGTTCAATAATAATGATATTCAATTCGAATAATAATCTCAAGAAGTATACAATAGGACAATTATTGTATAACTGAATCATGCTTTGAAAAGATAATCAATCTTTAATATAACATTTGAACTTGAATAATAGTAATGATAATTTACTGGAGATAAATAATAAACTTGAATAATAATGACAAATAGGGTTAGAAAACTTGCCTCGTGCGTAGATTACACTTTAACTAAGCACGTTCTTTGAATTTAATCCTACATACCATTCATATTCACAATACCAGTTAATTATAACTTAACTAATCATCAATGATCATTCTTTTGTCTAAACTTTGGTTATGACTATACTTAGTCAAATTATCATATTTACTGTCACATAATATCACTTCATGAATAATAATTTAATTATGTATTCCATAATTCAATCTACATGTAATTATGTTATTTACATACTAAACATCTATTTTATCATCACATTATACTTCTAACATGTTTACATGTTCATTACATCAAGTTGCTTTGACATTGCTAGACTTAATCAATTTAAAAATCTCATTTACGAACTTTTTCGGAGAGTGGTATTTATGCTTTCACTATTACACTTGGTCTTCGCCTGATGCAAGCGCCATGGTAGTCATTTCATGACTCGAATCATGCCATTACTGGCCTTGGCAGCAGCCTTCTTGGCAGTAACCTTTGCAGCACTACGAGATGGCAGTGGCCGTGATGCTGCTTGTAACATACCGGAATACGTAAATGGCGATTCAGTGAAAAATCGTAGAACATTCCAATTTCTACCAATTTCTTAATTTTTACTCGAATTTAGACATACCCACATGTTATAATTCATGTATAATCACAACCCAACATTTATATAACGACTTTAACCAATTTAAACACTTAATTACATAATTTAAGCATGCAATTTCACTGACTTTGATGTTCTTGAAGGTTTTGAAAATAAAACATGAAAATTGTCGTTATGGATTTGTTATAACCCTGAATCCGTTCATTTAAACTTTGGTCTCTTCGTATCAACATGCATAATAACATACGAGTGTAAAATTTAGGGATAATATACGATCAACACATGAAATATCACGTATAAGGCCATATATTAAAACCCAAACTCGTAATTTATGAAAAACATATACGACATGTGTTTTCATGAAACTGATGATATGGTTTACATAATATATATAATCAAATACAATTTGATAACATTTAACACATATATAAACTTATAATCATATCATTTCCCAAATACAGAGATTTACAGAAAACTTGAAAGCCATTTTTCTATGAAAACTCAATGACGTAAAAACAGAATTTGGTTTGGAGAAATTACCCAGAGTATAGATTTAGAAGAGATGATCAGTGGTAATCCTTTCACAAGTATTTGTTTGATTACACACTCATAATTTCTTCACAATACTTTAATTATCTCTGACAAACTCTCTCTGAGTATTCTCTAGACTTAGTAAAATAATAAGAGGAAAGAAGACGTCGTAATAAATAAACTGGCACATTGTGGTCAGTTACCCATCATGGGTTAATTACCCCCAACCTCTACTAGTGCCATGTTTGGCTAGCCTTAAAAGGCTTAGTCTCATTTAATTTAATAACTCTTTTATCATATAGTTTAAATCATGTCACACACTTACACAATAATTCAATTATCTTATTTAATTTAATTAAATAACATACAATAATTTCTCATAAATTCACATAGTCACATAATTAATTTTCTCATTAATTAATTATATCAAATTGTTAAATCTCTAATTAATAATTAAATTAAAATACCAATAGGATTATTAAATATTTCTTTTAATACAATAAGCTCACATAATCACATACTCCGATAATAAAAATTCTCTACATTAATTTAATAAATGTAACACATATAATTAAATTAATCTACCACAATTGCATCAATTAATTATTTAATCTAATAATTAAATCATCGAAAATATTTATTTACTTCAATAAATATTAAAAATTAAATTACAAAAATCTCGTTCGTCACATCTTTCCCCCTTAAAAGGATTCTGTCCCCAGAATCACGACTCAATAATTTCGACTCGTTACATTCTCCCCCCATTACAAAGATTATGTCCCTAGAATCGCTTATACATAATTAAGTAAATAAATGAGGGTAGTTCTTCATCATATTCTCTTCGAGTTCCCACGTAGCTTCTTCAGCGTTGTGGTTCCTCCAAATTACATTAACAAAAGGTATAACTTTTTTTCTGAGAACTTGTTCTTTTCTGTCGACAATTTGAACAGGAATTTCTTCGTAAGATAAGTCTTTCTCAAAATGTAGGGGTTCATATTCAATTACATGCTTGTAATCAGCTTTGTAGGGTCGTAACACAGAAACATGGAAGACGTTGTGGACATTCTCGAGTGCTGGAGGTAGGGCTACCTCGTACGCAACTTCTCTGATTCTTCTCAGTACTTCGAATGGTCCAATGAATCTTGGGCTCAATTTCCCTTTCTTTTCGAACCTGATCTTTCCCTTCCAAGGAGAGACCTTTAAGAAAACATAACTACCTGATTCAAATTCGATATTTTTACGATGTGGATCAGCATATTTCTTCTGTCGATCTTGAGTCGCTACCGACCGTGCTCGGATCACTTTGACTATTTCTGTTTGTCTGTTTGTACCAATTACGCCCTAGTAATTGCCTTTCACCAACTTCATCCCAGTAAAGCGGAGTTCTGCACTTTCTGCCGTATAACACTTCATAAGGCGGCATGCCAATACTAGCGTGGTAACTATTGTTGTAGCCGAACTCTACTAACGGTAGGTGAGCATCCCAATTTCCTTTAATGTCCATCACACAGGCTCTTAGCATATCTTCTAATGTCTGAATCGTTCTTTTGCTCTGTCCGTCTGTTTGAGGGTGGTATGATGTACTCATTCGCAATTGCGTACCCATGCATTCCTGAAGACGTTTCCAGAAATTCGATGTAAAGCGTGGATCTCTATCAGAAACAATTGACACCGGAACTCCGTGCCTCGAAACAATTTCTTTTACATATAGCCTCCCCAACTGATCTAAGTTGAATCTGATTTTGATCGGAAGGAAGTGTGCGGATTTTGTCAGTCGGTCAACGATAACCCATACTGCGTCGTAGCCTTTCTGAGTCGTCGGAAGGCCAACCACGAAGTCCATTGTAATATGTTCCCATTTCTATTCTGGGATCTCTAACGGTTGTAGTAATCCACTTGGTCTCTAATGTTCTGCTTTTACTTTCTGAAAGGTCAGACACTTGGTAACACATTCTGCAACATCACGTTTCAAATTCGGCCACCAGAAATGCTGTCGAAGATCTTGGTACATCTTGGTACTACCAGGGTGAATCGAATATCATGAACTATGAGCCTCGCTCAAAATTTCTTCCTTAATCTCTTGTACTGGTGGAACCCAAATTCTACTTTCAAATCTCAGTATTCCTTCCTTATCTATCTTAAATCTCGATTCAGTTCCTTCAGATATCTTCTTTGTCACCTTTTTACATTCTTCGTCCTGAAGCTAAGCCTCCTTTACCTTATCCAGTAGAGTTGTACCAGATTGCATCTGAAATAGCTTCTCATCAATCTCCATAGGATACTTCACTTCCAACTCCAGTTTCTCTATTTCTACAATTAACTCCTCCTGAGCAGTCAACATCATCAATTTCTCACGACCCTTTCTACTTAAGGCGTAAGAACCACATTTGCTTTACCCATGGTATAAAATCTCACAAATCGTAATCCTTAATTAATTCCAACCATCTTCTTTGATGCATATTCAAATCCTTCTGTGTAAAAATATATTTTAGACTCTTGTGGTCCGTATATATTTCACACTTCTCTCCGTAGAGATAGTGCCTCCAAATTTTCAAAGCAAAAACAACTGCAGCTAACTCCAAGTCATGGGTCGGATATCCCTTCTCGTAATCCTTCAATTGTCGTGATGCATACATGAATGACTTTGCCGTTTTGCATCGACCTGACACCAAGTTCTTTATGCGACGCATCACTATAAATAATAAAATTTCACAGATCGTCCAGGAAGAGATAACACAGGGGCGTACTCAACCTCTTCTTCAATTCTTGAAAACTTTCCTCACACTTATCCGTCTAAACAAATTTCCACGACTTTTTAAGTTAAATTAGTTAAGCGAGTTTGCGATCTTGGAAAAATCTTGAATGAATCTTCTATAATACCACGCTTGATCCAAGAAAACTTCGTACTTCCGATGGCGTCCTCGGCTGATCCCAGTTGATCACGGCTTCGACTTTGGATGGATCTACCAAAATTCCGTTTTTATCGATCACGTGCCCAAGAAATTGTACTCTTTCAATCCAAAATTCGCATTTCGAAAACTTAGCATACAACTTTTCCTTTCTCAATACTTCCAATGTTAATCTCAAATGCTCTTCATGTTCTTCCTTGGTTTTCGAAATGACCAAAATGTCATCTATAAATACCACTACGAACTTATCCAAAAACGGCTTGAACACACCATTCATTAGTCCCATAAATGCTGCAGGAGCATTCGTAAGACCAAATGACATTACTAAAAATTCGTAGTGATCATATCGCGTTCTGAACTCTGTCTTCGGTACATCTTCTGGCCTCACCTTCAGTTGATGATAATCGCTTCTCAAGTCTATCTTGGAAAAGTATCTCGTCCCCTTTAGTTGATCAAATAGGTCGTCGATCCTCGGTAGTGGATATCTATTATTAATCGTGACCTTGTCCAGTTCTCTGTAATCAATACAGAGCCGCATCAATCCATCCTTCTTTTTCACAAACAACACCGGCGCTCCCCACGGTGATACGCTCGGTTGAATGTACTTCTTATCCAACAATTCTTGAAGTTGTACCATTAGTTCTTTCATCTCTACTGGTGCCATTCGGTATGGTGCCTTCAATATTGGAGCAGTTCTGGGTGCCAAATCGATCACGAAATCTACCTCTCTATCTGGTGGAAGTCCTGGTAAATCGTCTGGAAATACGTCGACGAAGTCCCTCATAATCGGTATCTCTTCTACCTTCGGATTCTCTTTTCGATTGTCGATTATGTAAGCTAAGTATCCTACACAGCCTTGTCTTAATAACTTCCTGGCCTACATCATCGTCAGAAAACTCGCTTGTCTAGGCGACTTGCTACCATAAAATACAACCTTTAACTGAGTCATAAGGTTAATACGCTTCTTTTGGCAATCAATTACAGCCCCGTAATTGAATAACTAGTCCATTCCCAAAATAACGTCAAATTACCCAAGTCGAATAGGGATAAGATCTACGTTCATGATATTACCCTTAATATCCACTCTACAGTTCTTATGCACGTACTTAACAAGGATTATTTCTCTATTCGCAATTTCTATGTTCATGGGGTAATCCAATTCATCCTTAGGCAAATCTGAATTCTTGGCAAAGTCATTGGATATAAAGGAACAAGTAGAACCCGAATCAAATAAAACATAAGCATTAATTTTATTGATCGGAATGATACTTGACACCACATCACGGGATTGAACTGCATCTTGCACCATCATGTTGAAAGTCCGAGCGGTCGGTCGGTTTATTGCGGTTGGTCCGGTGATAGTTAGGGCATTTCCACTGTTGTTTCCCCGGTTTCCTCCTGATCCTGACCCTCCTGATCCCTTCTTGGGACAGTCTCTTGCCACATGATCCTTCGAACCACAAGTGAAACAAGCACCCTTCTTTGGGTTTGGACAGTTTGGTGCTATGTGGCCTTCCTGACCACAATTGTAGCACACTCTTTTTCCTTTCATACAAACTCCCAGATGGGCTTTCCTGCAGGTCGGGCATGCTTTGATTCTTTTCTTCTGACTACCTTGCTGATTCCCCGATGATGAGTTGTCATTCCATCTTTTCTTCTGACTAAAATTTCAACCTCCCGTGCCACTTCCACTAGCCTTATTATTTACTTCACCTTCATTCTTCTTCTTCTTCTGATCTTGATTGTACTTGGTCACCGCATCGCTTCCACCTTCAGCGAGGATGGCCTTCTCCGATACTCAAAGAACGTGTTTAAATTTGAAACATTGATACCTTCTTTGTACACCCAAGGCTTTAGTCCTTGTTCAAATCTTCTGGCTTTTCTCTCGTCAGTGTGTACTTGGTACGGGGTGAACCTCGCTAACTCGTTGAATTTAGCCGCATAGTCAGGTACGCTCATATTTCCCTGCTTAAATTCCAGAAATTGAACCTCCATCTGGTTCTGCGAGCTAGTTGGGAAGTACATCTCGAAAAACATTTCCTTAAATCTCTCCCAAGTAATTACACCTTCACCTCCTTGCACTTTGTTTGCTTGCCACCAATAGCTAGCCTCAGACTTCATCATAAAAGTTGTAAAAGCGGTCTTCTGGTCTTCTCTAACCCTAGCAACGTCAAAAACCTTCTCCATTTCCATAACCCACGTTTGAGCCTCGATCGGGTTCATGGAACCTTTAAATTCTGGCGATCCCACCGCCTTGAAATCTTTAAACGTATTATTTGGTGGAGCTTGAGGTTGATTATTCATTGCTCCAGTCAGTAAGTTAACCAACTGCTACACGGGATTAGCATTGGCATTATTGTTGTTATTTGTTGACTCTTCCTGAGCTGGTTGACGTGGTTGTCTTCTTCTAGGCGGCATATTTCTATTAAGAATAATATATGCTTATTAAATCTCTATTAAATTCTCTAAATAGTTAAGACTTAACTCAACAATTTAATATAATCATTTAACACATCATCTCAAACAACTTAATATATTTAATTCAAACTAAAAGTTTTACATCAAACGATAACATAACTGCTATTTACATCCACCATCCACGAGATAAAGAATCCACGAGTTTAAATATTAAAATATTTCTTCGTTCATAAACATATCGAAATTTACATATAAAAACTAACTAAGTCTTTCACATAATTAAACAGATTATATCACTGCCCGTCAAGGTGCCGAATAGCCTTGCCATGCTCCTCTTCCATGATACGAGACATCGTCCTGCGATCCAGCATGTACGATGGAAGTCCTTTGAACTGGATGGGGTACCTCAAAACTCGATCCTGGGCCTCATCCATTGCATGATTAAGTGTAGAATATGTCTCTCCAAGCTTTGCCTTCTTTGCTCAACCATCCTCTTCTGCAAGATTAGCACGACGTGACTCTCTTACCCAGCCCTCCTCTGCTATGGCAAGCCTCTCTGAACTCTCTTTCAGATCCTTCTTCAACTTTTCTATCTCTGCAGTCTTATCTTCAGTTTGACCTTTCTCATGGATTAAATCCCATTCTACATTTCCCAGTCGTGAGTGAAGAGTCAAAATCTCCCTCTCCTTCTGCTCTAGTTTAATCTGCTGAATAATAGCTCGCTCAGTCAGATCCTGTACCTCATCTCGTAACTCCACGTTACGGTCGTATAATGTGTCGTACATCTCAGCATCGATGGAATGCTGTGGAAACTCCTCCTCTTCCTCTTCCTCATCAAATTCCTCCTCAGGATCCTCCTTAGGATCTGTCTCAGGTTCATGCTCCTGACCAACCACGGTGATCAATGGAGATGACTCCCTCTGTACCAACTGTTCCCTAACGACATGAATGTCCCTAGGCTCATCCTCTATAGGTACCATAGGTACTTGGGGTTTCTCCTCCCCTACTCGACTAGTTCCTCCAACGTCAGACATCCTGACAACAAAATTTCGAGTTTTAGTTACTAAGTCATACTAGTGAGCACATAATTTCACACATAAGCACATAAAGTCTTTTATTATCTTTAATGAATTACAAAAATTCATTTCCTAGAACTCGATAAGAGTTTTCCATCACTATGTTCTTTCTATAAGGCTACTACATAAGGTTGTTCCCCCACCTAAGCTTCATAACCTACAGCTTTGATACCAACTTGTGACACCCCCAAATCTGAGTACTTGATTCCACGGGATTTGGTGTTCACTGCACAAATAACGGAAAATCGAACATTTTGTAATTACTTTTAATAATGAATAAAATAATATTATTTATTATTATTGTGTATTGAGAAGATGAATGTTGTTCTATAACCTAGAAACGTCGGAACGTCGTAGTATTTTAACTACGTGGAAGAATTAAAGTGTTTGAATTTCTAAAAGCGAAAATAAAAGTTTTTAGAAATTTTTGAAAAAACACTATTCATCGATTTCCGCTCAAGAATTATTTTTGATTTTAGAAAATATGTAATGTTATAATATCGGGTGATATCGATTATGTAATAATAATCTAAGTATGGGAAGCGTAATATTTAGCATGCGGACTTAAATTAGGAGCGTTAGGTTATTAAGCATTAAAGGAAGAAAGTTGTGATCATATAATGTGTATACATTATATGAAGTAAAGAATGAAAGAATAATACTACGTGTTGTACTATTATGTATGAAGAATGAAATAACATATATTACGAACTAATATACGAGTTAGTATCTGAAGATTATCGTGGGGTATAATGGTTAAGTTGTTAAGATTAAGTTAATGGACTTGTAGGATTGTTAGTTATTGGTAGAAGTCCAATGTAAGTATTAATCAAGCCCAAGTGTTTGATTGATCATAAGCCCAAACTATTTGTAGCATAAGCCTATTAAGAGAGAAAGCTAGGTTAATTATCAAGCCCAAAGTAAAGCCTTGACCCATGGGTCAAACCAAGTGTGAAATGGGTAAGTGTGATGGGCATGGATTTTGTGTGATGCCCAAGAACTTTATGTAGCTAGCAACAAGACTTGAAGGTTAAGTAAGGAATAGTAAGGAGGTGGAAATGAGGAGGTGGGAGGTTTAATGTCTAAAATGCCCTCACTTTACCAAGCCTATAAATACCAAGCTCATTTCTTGTGTTGGTTGATCATTTTCATCAAACTTTTCTCTCAAACATAAAGCTACTTATTGGTTAGGGAGAATAAGTCACTTAAGCACTTATAAGCCACTTCAACCATTGATAGTTTTCCAAAGCAAATAGAAGTCTTCAAGGGTAAAACTCCTCTCTTATATCTTCATCTCTTCTATAATAGGATTGATAGAGAAGGGGAGGGTTGGATGATAGCATGTAATAAGTTACTAAAGAATGAACTTAAGCCAAATAAGTTGAAAAAACAACTTGAACATTAATAAGTTGCTAGAACCATGAAGAACCTATGATATGATGTTTAGTATGTGAATATAGCATGAGAACTTTGATTGAAGGACTTAAGTTAATAATAAGTCATGAGCATGAAGATTTCTAACTCTTAAGTTAAATATGTTAATAACTTATGAGAATAAGTTAAAACCTACTTTGATTATAAATTGGAGTAGTAAATAACTTGTAATGATCTTATGTTGATTAAAATCCATTAAGAACGCTTAGTAATGAAGATTTGCTTAGAATTACATGCGATTGGGCGATTCTGAAATCGAATTAAATGAAATTCTCGGAATGGAAGTCGTATTTTGTGTTCAAAGTCGAAAGCGTTGGTTTTCGATGGAGACAAGTCATTTTAGTCATTATAGAGTTGCGGACTCAAAAATGACCGATTCAAACTTAAAAGCGAAGAAAGCGGCGTTGAGCGTTCCGCGAGCGTTTATCGTTTTTGTTAAAAATGAACTCATAGGTGAATTTTGAGCAAACGAAGTCAAATAGATAAAATTTTTTGCATGAGCAGCGTAGATTATGAAATTTGTGAACCGTAGGCTTTTGAGCGGACCAATTAGGACTTAAAAGCGAAGAAAGTTATCGTCGTCAGGAAGTTAAGTAAAAATTTTCAAAACGCAAAATTTTCTAAGGCACGAGTCAGTCGCGCGTGGCGACTCTAAACCTAATTACCACCTTGCCACGATGAGAAACCATGGTACTGCTTTGCTAACTTCGCTGCCAGTACATGAGTCACAAAAGCAATCCTTGGCGCCATGGCGCCTGATCAAAAGTTGATAGTGAAGAAAGATTTCAAATATGGAAGGAAAGGGAACTTAATAGTAATGTATTAAGATGTAATCATAACATGATTAAGACATTGTAAGGTACTTGTAAGACACTAATGCATGTTGATTAAGAGTTAATAATCAATCGAAGATTAGCGGAATGAGAATGATGTAACGAAAGCTGGAAACCCTAAATAACGAATCTAAATTAGGAATTACATTGAGATGAAGGGTAAGATATAATAGTAATCATACTTGATTGTGTATGACTTAATGTGATGCGTGATTATGAATTGTAGAATCATAAAGACTTAAAAATCTTGTCAGTATTAACCCGATGTCGAGACGCTAAAGACAAGTACTCTAACCCTTATTCGATTCGATTTGGGCAAGTCTTTTGTGATTCATGTATTCTTCACATGAGTTAGTATTTGAGGAATGTCAAAGCCAATCCTTTCGGCTGGGCGTATATGTTATGTTATTCTATCAAGTGGTGTTAAGTTTTACCAAACTAATATTGTTGTGGTTTTCAAAGGTAGATTATGTATGCTCAAATTGTTTTTTCGTCAAACGACGAGCACGTGAGTGAGTTTGCCACAACTTAAGCGTATACGTTTAATGAATGTAGTGTTGATCGACATAGAGTACTATGAAGTGATCACTTTCGAAGTGCTAAATAAGCTATATCGGACTTACGGACTTAGTGCCGGGTTGTCCTTTTCAAAAGAACTTATGAATGCTCATATACTTGAGCCATAATTATTATTCTATTAAGTATGGTTGTGTAAAACGTTTTAAAGAAAAAGAAATGCTATTTTGATTTATCGATAGTACTTCGTAACTATTGTTCAGTTATTGAAGATATATGAGTTCTATGTTTCAAGCATGTTGTTTATTAGAATTGTAGTACTTGCTGAGCTAGTCATGCTCACTCTTGCTTGAACCATATGAACACAGCTAAAATCGAGCGTACAGAAGTCTCGAGCGAGGATAAAGGCAAGGCGAAGACGAACCCGTAGCATACTTATGTAATAGTATGGGAAGGCTTTTGTAATATATTGATATTATGACAAGAACAAGCTGAAAGGGTTACAAAGAACACAGGGAATGTAATATTATTTTGAATATATATATAAAGCTATATTAGTCCTTTTGAGACTATTCAATGGAATGTATGAATGAATAGTAGTCTTAGTGTAGCACCATCATCGGGGTTGGAAGAGACCCGGATTTGGGGAATCACGAGTTGGTATCAAAGCATTAGGTTATAAAACTTAAGGGGAAATTAAAAACCTTAAGTCATAACCTTAAGAGAAGTCGAAAGAAGTACAAGAAGAAAATAACCTTATAAAAAATGCATTATGATTATGTTATGTGTTTTTATTATTCTCTTGACATGTCTTAATCAACTTAATTGTTTTGTGTAGATGTCGGGGAGTAAATGAGATGTTAAGTAGATGGCGGGCCATTAGTGAAGAGTCGATGAACCAAGTAGAGGTTATACTAAACCCTATAGCGGCCCAGAGCAGGGCGTAGTGATCATTGAGTCGGGAGACTCGGAGGAAAGGCGACTTCATGTCGATGTTTGTGCGGGATGATAGAGGAGGAGGTAGAGGCAGTCTCCTTTAACCCGGTGGCTATAGCGGTGAGATAGCTCTTGGGGGTCGATGATGTCTCTGTTCATGTCGATATTGGATAGAAATATCCATTCTTGTCGAGGAGGTCAAGGAGGCTGAAAGAGAGCTCAAATGCTTAAAGAGGACAAGGCGATGTCGAGTCCATGTGGGAACAAGAAACACGACGAGAGGATTTTGGCTAAGGACAAAGTCCATGATTTGAAACACGAGGTCTTTGAGCTCAAGGAGGAGCTAAAGACTAAGGTGCGAAAGATAGGGAGGATGTCCTATATTCATAGGAGTTCTCATCTGAGTTTCAATGACGGTAGCTGGATGTCCGGTGGAGAATGGGGCAAACCACGACATCTATTAGCCATGATATCATTGTCTTAGGTCTTGCCAAGGCAGATTTTGAGAATGCCTTAAAAGCGGATATATGATCGAGTAGTTGTTAGAGTAGTTAGGTATGTACATATTTGTGTATCTAGTAGTGACGTAAAGCCCTCTTTTTGTATAATTAAGGGTAGTCTTTTGTAAATCCCAATTTTTGGAAAGCAATAGCGGAAAAAATGTATCCGACTTAGGTTTTTTTATATATGCAGATGTAGTATTATACTACGATGAATTAATATAAGTTTTCATTTTGAAAAATGTTGAGTAAGGAGTGTTTAAGTTATTGTTTAATTATGGAATAATAACTAAGCGACGAAATGCATAATAACGAAATATGTGTTTATTGTGATAGCAAAATGCTTGTAGAAAGAGTACCCGTATATCCAAAGTGCGACCACGAATCAGCAGGAGGAGGTCAGTTAACCCCATCAAAATTTTTGAACCTTTTAACATGACCTTTAACCAAAGTGGGCTAATATCCCGTGAATCACGGTGTAGTACAAGCTACTACATTTAAGGACTTTAAGAGTGTGGGTCATGGGAGTTCAAAGGAACTACGGACCTATCGAAAAGCCAAGCGTGGGTTAAGGAGATAGAAAAGGCATTTGTAATTGCAAATGTCGATGAGGCCCAAAAGGTTGCCTTTGCGACCTATGATGATGAAGGAGAGAGGCCAACTTACGGTGGGAAGCTAATCGGCTAGGGTTGGGATAGCGAATTTAACGTGGGATAGGTTCAAGGAGATATTCTTGAGAACTACTTTCCCACGAGCATGCGAGGAAGGATGGAGATCACGGTTTACGGAGTTGAAACAAGGGGACATGGCGATGCCCCAATATCTTTGCCAAGTTCAATGAATCGGCGAGGTTAAACTCCACACCAAGTGGATCTTGAGGTGAGGAAAGCGCGATGGTTCGAGCGAGGGCTTGAAACCCTAGCTCTATAGCAGTATATCGGTATTCAAAGTACTTCTTTTGGAATCATTTTTAGAAGGCAATAATTGCGAAGGTGGTAGTGAGGCGTTGAGCCAATACCACAAAGAAAAGAAGAATAAGGGAAAGGTTGGCGGGAGAGTCAAGATTGAGGGAGCCGATGGAAGTGGCGAGGTCGGAAGAGGAAGGTATTTAGCTCTGGGAATATTGGGTGAAGCAAGGAGACTCGAAGAGAAGAATGGAGGCTGCAGAGACTGGGAAGACTCATTTAGGAGTCATCTCAAGGGGAAGGCCGTCTGCTGCTACTGGCTGTGGACAAGAGGGGCATATTAAGCCTAATTGTCCAAGTCAGAAGAAAGAACCATGGATGCTTTGTGTGTGGATCAATGACCACATGGCAAAGAACTACCCAAAGAAGGGACGAGACGGGAATAAGGCGCTAATAGTAGTAGGTTAACTATTGGGGGTCCAGTAGCGACCGAGTAGGCCGATGGTCCGTACCTTTAACATGACCAGATCAAGATGCGGTTGCATCGGGGCGTCGTCGCGATGTATTATTCCGATCAACGATATCAATGCGTCGTCTTTTTTGATTAGGGTGCTACTTGTTCGTTTATAGCGTGCGATTTTGCTAGAGCGATTAGGATTACTTCACGAAAAGTTGCCTATACCTTTAAATATTAAGGTAGCAAGCGAAGAGATTATTCTGTTGAAAATGTTCACAAGAGTTGTTGTGTAGATATTCGGGGTTGTAAATTATCGGTAGATTTATTACCAATAAAGTTAGGAGAATTGATGTAATTCTCGGAATGGATTGGTTGGTAAACCATGGGGCAATTATAGATTGTCAAAAGAAATGTGTGAACATTAAGGCGTTAGAACAACCTCGGGTAGTATTTTATGGGAATAGATCATTGGGACGTTAGTGTGTTGTCTAACCATGACACAAACTAGGAAATTATTAAGGAAGGGATGTAGGGTTACTTGTGCCATGTTGTTGATACCCGAGAGAGGGTAGCGACCATGGAACAAATACCTATAGTGAGTGAGTTCGAGGATGTATTTCCAAGTGAGTTACTGGGTCTTTCATGGGATAGGAGGCCAGAGTTTCATAATAGATATTGTGCGGGGCGGCACGGTTTCGAGAACACTTATATCGTATGGCGCCGATGGAGATGAAGGAGTTGATGGTACAACTGCAAGAATTGTTGGATCGGAAGTACATTCAATAGGTGTGTGTTGCCATAGGGAACAGGTCTTTATTTGTTAAGAAGAAGGATGGATCGTTGAGACTTTGTATCGACTATAGAGAGTTGAACAAGTTAACGATAAAGAATAAATATCCATTGCCGGGATCGATGATCTTTTTGATCGATTGAAGGGGCAAAATATTTTCAAAAATAGATTTAAGGGCGGGGTATCATCATTTGAAGGTTAGGGATGAAGATGTGCGAAAGCGACATTCGGGACTCGTTATGGTCATTCTGAGTTTTTAGTGATGTCATTTGGGTTGACTAATGCACTTTGCATTTATGGACATGATGAATAGGGTGTTCAAACAATATTTGGACAAGTTCATTATGGTGTTTATTGATGATATTCTAGTCTACTCTAAGATGCGAAAGATCATCTTTGAACACCTAAGAATAGTGTTGGAGACATTAAGAAAGGAGAAGTTATATGCAAAGTTCACTAAGTGTGAATTTTGGTTAGAGAGGTTCGAGATTTTAGGTCATGTTATTGACCATGAGGGGATTCGATAGATCCGGTGAAGGTGGAAGCCGTGATGAATTGGAACAATCGAAAATGCCGGTGAGTGCGGAGTTTCTTAGGGTTAGCGGGTTACTATCGGAGATTCATTCGGGACTTTTCGAAGATAGCTACTCCGTTGACTAACTTGACAAGGAAGGCGGTGAAAATGTGTATGGACTGAGAAATGTGAAGATAGTTTTCAAGAATTGAAGAAGAAGATTGAGTGAAGCGCTGTTTTTTGTCATTACAGATGACACGGAAATTTTATGGTTTATAGCGATGCTTGCTTCGCATAAAGGACTAGGTTGCGTGCTCATGCGGCATGGCAAGGTCATTGCGTATCGTCTAAGGCGGTTGAAGGATTATGAGAAAGTTTACCTACTCATGATCTCGAACTGGCCATGAGTGATGTTGCTCTAAAGATATGGAGACATTATCTTTATGGGGAAAAGTGTGAGATATACGGACCACAAAAGTCTAAAATATATCTTCACACGAAGGAGTTGAATATGAGGCGAGAGGAGATGGCTTGGAGTTGATAAAGGATTACGATTGTGAAATCTGTATCACCCAGGAAAAAAACCAATGTAGTTCTTAAGCGCCTTAAGTAGGAAGGGTCGGGAAAAGTTGTCTTTGTTAACAGCTCAAAGCCCGAGTTAATAATAGAGATGGCTAGAATGGAGTTGGAAGTGAAGGCATTGTCAAGTGAAGCGGGACAAATGTTGTTTGCGATGGAGATGCAATCTACCATCGTAGAGAGAGTTAAGGAGGTCTGACTCAAAAGCGATGAGTGTAATCGGATAAGAGAAGCGGTGATCAATGAAAAAGATATTAAATATGAGTCTTCTTGATAATGAGGGTTATTGAGATTTGAAGGAAGAATTTGGGTTCCGAATGAGGCGGAATTAAAGGCGGAGTTCTACAAGAGGCTCATAGTTCAAGGTTTGATTCATCTGGTAGTACTAAGATGTATCAAGATCTTGACGAGAGTTTACGGTGGCCGAACATGAAGAGAGAGATTGCCAAAATGCGTTAGTAGGTGCTTAACTTGTCGAGAGAGTTAAGTAGAACATCAACGACCAAGTGGCTTATTACGGTCATTAGAAATTCGGAGTGGAAGTGGGAGAATATCACGATGGATTTTGTGGTTGGACTTAAGCTACGAAGAAGGGGGGTATGATGCGATTTGGGTAATAGTGGACCGATTGATGAAGTCGGCTCACTTTTGCCAATTAGGGTTAAGTATAACTTAGACCCGAGTTAGCTAAACTTTATATTAAGAAATAATCTCTAGACATGGAGTGCGATGTCGATTGTGTCGAGATCGTGATCCACGATTCACGTCGAACTTTTGGAGAAGTCTACAAGAAGCGATTGGGAGCAGATTGAAGGCTGAGTACATCGTATCATCCACAGACGGATGGAGCGAGGCGAGAGGATAATTGAGGCGTTAGAAGATATGCTAAGATCTTGCGTCATGGATTTCAAGGGTAGTTGGGATGATCATCTACCATTAGTGGAGTTTGCGTATAACAATAGTTATCATGCAAGCATAGGTATCTTATACATCTGAAGCTTTGTATGGGAGGAAATCTGAAGCACCAACTGTATTGGGATGAGGTAGGAGAACAGCGGATGTTGGGACGAAAATTGGTACAACAGACGGTGGATATTATTAAGAAGATTGAGATCGTCTTCTAGCGACTCAAGAAGAGACATAAAAGTTTACGGATCCGCATAGAGAGAATCGAGAGTTTGAAGTAGGTTAGTATGTATTTACGAAAGTATCTCCTGGAAAGGAAGATCGTTTTGGAAAGAAGGAAAGTTAAGTCAGGGTTTATAGGACCTTTGAGGTATTGAAAGCGGGTAGGTGAGGTAGCTTACATGTTAGCATTACCTCCGGACCTAGAACGAATACATAATGTATTTCACGTGTCAGTATTCGTCCTTATAATTTGGATTATAAGCACGTGATAGAATATGAGCCTATTCATATCGAAAAGGACTTAACGTCTGAGGAAAGCGCAGGTTCAAATTGTCGATAGAAAAGAACAAGTTCTGCGAATAAAGTCATACCTTCGGTGAAGGTGATATGGAAGAACCACGATGCGAGAAGAAACAGCGTGGGAGTTAGAAGAAATGATGAAAAAGAATTACCGCATTTATTTGTGTAATTTTTTTTATATATAGCGAGATTACGGGGAATGAGAATCCTTATAAGGGGGAGAGAATTGTAGCATACGAAAAATCGAACATTTTGTAATTACTTTTAATAATGAATAAAATAATATTATTTATTATTATTGTGTATTGAGAAGATGAATGTTGTTCTATAACCTAGAAAGCGTCGGAACGTCGTAGTATTTTAACTACGTGGAAGAATTAAAGTGTTTGAATTTCTAAAAGCGAAAATAAAAGTTTTTAGAAATTTTCAAAAAAACACTATTCATCGATTTAAACTCAAAAAATTATTTTTGAATTTAGAGAAATATGTAATATTATAATATCGAGGTGATATCGATTATGTAATAATAATCTAAGTATGGGAAGCGTAATATTTATGTGCGGACTTAAATTAGGAGCGTTAGGTTATTAAGCGTTAAAGGAAGAAAGTTGTGATCATATAATGTGTATACATTATATGAAGTAAAGAATGAAAGAATAATACTACTACGTATTGTACTATTATGTATGAAGAATGAAATAGCGTATATTACGAACTAATATCTGAGTTAGTATCTGAAGATTATCGTGGGGTATAATGGTTAAGTTGTTAAGATTAAGTTAATGGACTTGTAGGATTGTTAGTTATTGGTAGAAGTCAATATAAGTATTAATCAAGCCCAAGTGTTTGATTGATCATAAGCCCAAACTATTTGTAGCATAAGCTATTAAGAGAAAAAGCTAGGTTAATTATCAAGCCCAAAGTAAAGCCTTGACCCATGGGTCATTGAACCAAGTGTGAAATGGGTAAGTGTGATGGGCAAGGATTTTGTGTGATGCCCAAGAACTTTATGTAGCTAGCAAGAAGACTTGAAGGTTAAGTAAGGAATAGTAAGGAGGTGGAAATGAGGAGGTGGGAGGTTTAATGTCTAAAATGCCCTCACTTTGCCAAGCTATAAATACCAAGCTCATTTCTTGTGTTGGTTGATCATTTTCATCCAACTTTTCTCTCAAACATAAAGCTACTTATTGGTTAGGAGAGAATAAGTCACTTAAGCACTTATAAGCCACTTCAACCATTGATAGTTTTCCAAAGCAAATAGAAGTCTTCAAGGGTAAGACTCCTCTCTTATATCTTCATCTCTTACATAATAGGATTGATAGAGAAGGGGAGGGTTGGATGATAGCATGTAATAAGTTACTAAAGAATGAACTTAAGCCGAATAAGTTGAAAAAGCAACTTGAACATTAATAAGTTGCTAGAACCATGAAGAACCTATCATATGATGTTTAGTATGTGGAATATAGCATGAGAACTTTGATTGAAGGACTTAAGTTAATAATAAGTCATGAGCATGAAGATTTCTAACTCTTAAGTTAAATAAGTTAATAACTTATGAGAATAAGTCAAAACCTACTTTGATTATAAATTGGAGTAGTAAATAACTTGTAATGATCTTATGTTGATTAAAATCCATTAAGAATGCTTAGTAATGAAGATTTGCGAATTACATGCGATTGGACGATTCTGGTCGAATTAAATGAAATTCTCGGAATGGAAGTCGTATTTTGTGTTCAAAGTCGGAAAGCGTTGGTTTTCGATGGAGACAAGTCATTTTAGTCATTATAGAGTTGCGGACTCGAAAATGGCCGGATTAAACTTAAAAAGCGAAGAAAGCGGCGTTGAGCGTTCACGAGCGTTTATCGTTTTCGTTAAAAATGAACTCATAGGTGAATTTTGAGCAAACGAAGTCAAATAGATAAAATTTTTGCATGAGCAGCGTAGATTATGAAATTTGTGAACAAGTAGGCTTTTGAGCGGACCAATTCGGACTTAAAACGAAGAAGTTATCGTCAGGAAAGTTCGTAAAAATTTTCAAAACTTCAAAATTTTCTAAAGCCTGAAGTCATGCGCCATGTGACTCTAAACCTAATTTACCCATGCTAGCATGCGTGAATGCGAACCAGAACCATGGTACCTTTACTAACTCATTTGCATGACGTGAGTCAAAGAAATCCTTGGCGCCCATGCGCTGATCGATCAAGAGTTGATAGTGAAGAAAGATTTCAAGTATGGAAGGAAAGGGAACTTAATAGTAATGTATTAAGATGTAATCATAACATGATTAAGACATTGTAAGTACTTGTAAGACACTAATGCATGTTGATTAAGAGTTAATAATCAATCGAAGATTAGCGGAATGAGAATGGCGTAACAAAAGCGGAAACCCTAAATAACGAATCTAAATTAGGAATTACATTGAGATGAAGGGTAAGATATAATAGTAATCATACTTGATTGTGTATGACTTAATGTGGTAAGTGATTATGAATTGTAGAATCATAAAGACTTAAAAATCTTGTCTGAGTATTAACCCGATGTCAGACGCTTTAAAAGCAAGTACTCTAACCCTTGTTCGATTCGATCTGGGCAAGTCTTTGTGATTCATGTATTCTTCACATGAGTTAGTATTTGAGGAATGTCAAAGCCAATCCTTTAATTTGAGCGTATGCTATGTTATTCTATCAAGTGGTGTTAAGGATTCTACCGAACTAATATTGTTGTGGTTTTTCAAAGGTAGATTGTGTATGCTCAAATTGTTTTGTCGTCAAGCGACGAACGCGTGAGGTTGCCACAACTTAAGCGTATACACGTTTAATGAATGTAGTGTTGATCGACATAGAAGTACTATGAAGTGATCACTCGGAAGTGCTAAATAAGCTATATCGGACTTACGGACTTAGTGTCGGGTTGTCCTTTTCAAAAGAACTTATGAATGCTCATATACTTGAGCCATAATTATTATTCCATTAAGTATGGTTGTGTAAAAGCGTTTTGAAGAAAAAAGAAGTGCTATTTTGATTTATCGATAGTACTTTGTAACTATTATTCGATTATTGAAGATATATGAGTTCTATGTTTCAAGCATGTTGTTTATTAGAATTGTAGTACTTATTTGAGCTAGTCATGCTCACTCTTGCTTGAACCATATGAACACGACTAAGATCGGCGTCTGAAGTCTCGAAAGGAAGCGAGGATAAAGGCAAGAACAAGCGAAAGCGAACCCGTAGAATAGCTACTTATGTAATAGTATGGGAAGATTATTTGTAATATATTGATATTATGACAAGAACAATGCTGAAAGGGTTACAAAGAACACAGGGAATGTAATATTATTTTGAATATATATATAAGCTATATTAGTCCTTTTGAGACTATTCAATGGAATGTATGAATGAATAGTAATCTCAAGAAGTATAGCACCATCATCATAAGGGGGTTGGAAGAGACCAATCGGATTTGGAACTTGTCGAGATAAATAATAAACTTGAACAATATTGACAAGTAGGGTTAGGAAACTTGCCTCGTGCGTAGATTACACTTTAACTAAGCACATTCTTTGAATTTAATCCTACATACCATTCATATTCACAATACCAGTTAATTATAACTTAACTAATCATCAATGATCATTCTTTTGTCTAAACTTTGGTTATGAATATACTTAGTCAAATTATCACATTTACTGTCACATAATATCACTTCATGAATAATAATTTAATTATGTATTCTATAATTCAATCTACATGTAATTATGTTATTTACATGTTAAACATCTATTTTATCATCACATTATACTTCTAACATGTTTACATGTTCATTACATCAAGTTGCTTTCACATTTCTAGACTTAATCAATTTAAAAATCTCATTTACGAACTTTACGGAGAGTGGTATTGTATTTCTTTATTACCTAGTCTTCGTATTTTGCATTTTCATTTCAAATTGTATTCTTGAAAGTCATGGTGTCTTCTTGACACGGTGGTATTATGACGCGGAAATAGACAGTGTGCCCGTATTTGCTACAGTATGGTACTACCAGTTCTGAAATGGAAGTTCGCGAAAAATCGCAGAACATGCCAATTTCTACCAATTTCTTAATTTCTACTCGAATTTAGACATACCCACATGTTATAATTCATGTATAATCATAACCCAACATTTATATAATGACTTTAACCAATTTAAACACTTTATTACAAAATTTAAGCATGCAATTTCACTGACTTTGATGTTCTTGAAGGTTTTGAAAATAAAACATGAAAATTGTCACTACGGATTCGTTATAACCCCGAATCCGTTCATTTAAACTTTGGTCTCTTGGTATCAACATGCATAATAACATACGAGTGTAAAATTTAGGGATAATATACGATCAACACATGAAATATCACGTATAAGGCCATATGGCCAAAACCCAAACTCTGTAATTTATGAAAAACATATGCGACATGTGTTTTCATGAAACTGATGATATGGTTTACATAATATATATAATCAAATACAATTTAA
The DNA here is from genome assembly GCA_020205605.1 of Panax ginseng. Lineage (NCBI taxonomy): Eukaryota > Viridiplantae > Streptophyta > Magnoliopsida > Apiales > Araliaceae > Panax > Panax ginseng. The sequence goes on from CM035145.1 coordinate 73,919,473, forward strand.
TAACATTTAACACATATATAAACTTATAATCATATCATTTCCCAAATACAGAGATTTATAGAAAACTTGAAAGCCATTTTTCTATGAAAACTCAATGACGTAAAAACATAATTTGGTTTGGAGAAATTACCCAGAGTATAGATTTAGAAGAGATGATCAGTGGTGATCCTTTCACAAGTATTTGTTTGATTACACACTCACAATTTCTTCACAATACTTTAATTATCTCTGACAAACTCTCTCTGAGTATTCTCTAGACTTAGTAAAATAATAAGAGGAAAGAAGACGTCGTAATAAATAAACTGGCGCATTGTGGTCAGTTACCCATCATGGGTTAACTGCCCTCAACCTCTACTAGTGCCATGTTTGGCTAGCCTTAAAAGGCTTAATCTCATTTAATTTCATAACTCTTTTATCATATAGTTTAAATCATGTCACACCCTTACACAATAATTCAATTATCTTATTTAATTTAATTAAATAACATACAATAATTTCTCATAAATTCACATAGTCACATAATTAATTTTCTCATTAATTAATTATATCAAATTGTTAAATCTCTAATTAATAATTAAATTAAAATACCAATAGGCTTATTAAATATTTCTTTTAATACAATAAGTGACATAATCACATACTACGATAATAAAAATTCTATACATTAATTTAATAAATGTAACACATATAATTATATTAATCTACCACAATTGCATTAATTAATTATTTAATCTAATAATTAAATCATCGAAAATATTTATTTACTTCAATAAATATTAAAAATTAAATTACAAAAATCTCGTTCGTCAAATGTGGTGGTGGTCGGCGGCTGGAATCGGAAATGGGTGGCAGCTGAAGGTTGCTCTTGGTTGAAGCAAGAGGAAGACAAAGAACTGAGATGGTGGTGGTGGTGGTCGGCGGTAGGAGGTGGTGGAGGGTGGCGGCTGGAGATGGTGGTTGGTGGCTGGCGGTGGGGGACAAAGAACTGAGAGGGGACGGCTGGTCGGCGGCCGGAGGTGGTGGTGGGTGTCGGAGATGAGAGTGAGAAAGGAGAGAGTGAGAGATGAGAGACTGAGAGAGGAGATATAGAAAGTGAGAGAATATGAAAGGCGCCTGAATCAGATGAATCGTTTAGGTTTTATAAGATAGTTCCGACGGACTGTCCGTCAGAAATAAGTCCCTTAGAATTAAGATATCCTCGACGAAACGTCCCTAAGAAATAACCAAAATTCGTCGAACTTAAGTTTCGCACTGGCGGGAAACTTGGCGCCAGAGGGGGCCTTATAATTCAGACGGATTTCCCTCGGGAATAAAGCTAGTTCTGACAGAATTATGGTCGACGGATTATGTGCGTCGAAAATAACTTATTACCGACTAAATACAGTCTGTCGAACCTACTTCTGTCGGAATTAAGAAATTTTCTTTTAGTGTATATTATATGTTATCAGTTTATACTACGTTAAGTTAGAAAAGAGAGAAAGAATAGAGAAGAAGAGAAAGAAGAGAGAAAAGAGAGAAGGAAGAAGAGAGATTCTCTGTGAATTGAGAATTTAGGAGTAGTTGTAATCATCTTCTAGCAAAGGTATAACCCAACTTTCCTACTTTTCAAAGTTTTAGTTTTGTTCTATCAAAAGTTCTCTGTAAAAAGTTGGGTGAGGGATTAATTGTGTGTTATGTAGTTTTTATATGTTAATTGGTTGATATAAATTTGTTTCATGGGTTATAGATGATTTAGAGTAAATTGATTCATGTAATATGTTTTAATATGGAGAAAATTATATTACAGTAAATTTATATTGATATATGTTTGATATGGCTTAATTTAGAATCAAAATTGGTACTCACTTCATAATATAAACCATAAATTGACTATTAATTTTGAAAATATATGAAAAAACGAAAACAAAGCAATTTAAATTAACTATTTTGGTTGAAATATTAATTTATAGTGAATTATTTCGTTAAGACTGTCTAAAAGTGATGTATTAGCAAGAACAGTGAAATTAGAGGTTTTAAATTTGACGTTTATATTGTTTATGTAGACACTCAAAATTTTTTGTACTACTGTCATTAACATTGCAGGAGGACAGATTCGTCTTTTAAGAGAGAACCCTTAAAGACAATCCATATCCATACCGGATACTACCGGAAGTTCAACATCAACCCCGGATCACACTCTGGGTGTAACAATTCCAATCTCGAAGATAACCCCGATGCGTTCACATACAATACCGGAACACACACCGGAGAAGACCGATTAATCTCGGAGATAACCCCGAGGTATCCAGTCTCAGTCCCAACCATTGGAATAGCCACCAACCTTGGTGATAACCCCAAGGAATGCAGTTTCGGCGATAACCCCGAAAATGCTTGTTTCAAATGTGACCAGCTTCAATCTCAGCGCTCATAACGAGATGTTCTGTACCAACTCGGCGATAACACCGGGAAGAAAGACACACCACAAAGATGATAATGAAGACCTTCAACAATTGCAGTAGTCCAATCTCAGCGAAGCCTGAGCAACGTCTGTTTTATCAGCCCAATCCGACGATAACACCGGTGAGGGGCAACATCGACATCTAGACAACGCGATGCCACGCCACGTCATCTCAACATCTCTACACAACGATCTCCCACAAGACTAACCAATCCCGAGTGACTATTGTGCGGGGTAACGGATGGAAGTTGAAGCTTGAAGACCAGAGGGCACCGTCCCATCTTCAATGACTTCGTACAAACTCTAATCCCATGCCATCGTATAACTCTCGATAATGGCGGTCCGAAATAGGTCCTGTATACCTCAAGCGGATGCCCGGATTGCACTTCTGAAAGTCCGAAGGGACATTATAGTGCCCGAGTGCACGTACTACGAGACGACCTAACCCGAAAAACTCGGGCCCACCCGGGTTGCCTCTGGTACACCTACGGCTACTTCGTCTATAAATAGAGGGCTTGGGCTGCCCATTTTGCAAGAGAGAACAGCGAGGAAGCCCTGCCCAATTTGCTCTGCACTCACCCCCATGCAGTGTACTTTCTCATTTTAAACACCTGTGAGCTCATATATACCCTCTTTTGTACCTACAAAAGCCAGTGTTTACCCACTTTAAAGATATAGAAGTCTTCTTTGGCAGTCAACTGTAAGCCTTCTCACACACTTTAGAGTGTTTCTCTTCATCTCTACATACACCCTTCTTCACGTTGAGAGTCGTGTTGCTTGCTTTTGCTCGGACTTCGGTCCGTGGTTTTATTTCAATTTATATATATATATATATATATTATATACATATTTATATATATATTGACTAACATTATCGAGTTATGCCTCGATTGAGCCTAGACTTCAGTCTGGAGCGTTTATTTGCTTATATATATATATATATATATATACATTTATGTATATTAACTGTGTGTCGAACTTTGTTCGATGAGCCTAGACTTCTGTCTGGAGAATTTATTGCTTTAATATATATATACTTATATATATATATTAATTGTGGGTCGAACTTTGTTCGATGAGCCTAGACTTCGGTCTGGTGCGTCTACTTTAATATACATATATATTTATATATATGAACTGTGGTCGGACTCTGTTCGATGAGCCTGGATTTTATATCCGGTGCGTTTATTCGCTTTATATATATATATATATATATATATATATATTATATATATATTTTGTTGTCGAACTACATTCGATGAGCACGATTTTACATCCGATGCGTTTATTATTGCTTATATATATATATACTGTTTTAATCCCACACAGGAGTTCACTTACGTGGTGGTTGATCGCTTTACGACTTTCTTTACATTTCATACACTGAGTTTACTTCATGGCAGTTGATCGCTTTGTACAACTTTCTTTACATTTCGTCCTACCTGAAGTTTACTTCGTGGCAGTTGATCGCTTTGTACAGCTTTCTATACATTTTGTCCCGCCTGGAGTTCCCTCCGTGGCGGTTGATATCTTTATAGCTTTATTTACGTTTTATCCCGCCTGGAGTTTCCTCTGCGGCGGTTGATAGCTTTTAACAGCTTTATTTACATTTCTGATCCCCTATGGAGGTGCTTCGTGGTTGGTGATCATGTCTGTATATATATATTTACAGCTTTTATATATATACCTGCTTACTGCTTTCATACAAATTGTGTTATCTTGTGCGCCTAGGAATCATGTGATCACAGATTCAGCCCATTGGATCTAGATTCGGTTCCCGTGATGGACATTTTCAGCTGTAAGCAGCTTGTAAATTATTCTGCGGTGTCTGAATTTCCTCAGATGGTTTCCAAACCCACGAGGAAGTCGGCATTATTTTGTACATTATTTTCATACGGATGCCTCGCATCTGTTAAATAAAATCAATCACGCCGAATACTTAATAAAATGGGAGTGTAAAAGGTCTTAATTACTATTGAGCATCAGGGTTTGAAAAACCTCTTTTATAAAACATCACTGCCATATCTTGCTTAAATTGAATTTTTACATAAATTCAAACCCTGTGTATATAGATGCCAACGAGGCCTCGCACTACTTCCAAATAACAGCACATTGACCCACACACACACACATTCAGATAATAGTTTCTTGAAAAGAGGCGGTCACCATGGTAACACGGATGTCGGGGGGTGCCTAACACCTTCCCTCCGCATAACCAAGTCCCCGGACCCTAATGAATCTCGGTTTCACCAGGCACATTTAGCGATGTCATATCAACGGGTCATGTGTGAAACCTTTTCTCGGTTGTGTTGGTACAACCATTTAAAAAACCAACTGGCGACTCTTAACAGTCCATCGTCGACATTATACATGTCGGACCTTTTTCACTTATTGTTTCAAACAAATCTCACCTAAAATGAGAACACCAAAGAACAAGTAACGGAAAGGGACATCTAAAAATCCTGGCGTCGACGGTGGCGACTTCTCTTTGGGACTCCAATGAGAGGACTTAAGCCGTTATTACAATCTTTTCAAAATTGTTATCTCGCTTGTGTGTGGATGTTGCATTTACATTGATGATGAATGTGTCTGAATGCATTTCCTTATTGCACTTAGTGCTTCGCACCATAACTACTTATGATATTAGTGCTTCTTTCCATATCTCGCCTTATGATATTAGTGCTTCACATGTCATCATTATCATACGGTGAGACGTGATGTATGTGAATGTATGTTGTGTGGTCTCTCCACCGGGAGGCTATCCGTCGGTGTTTGATTCTTTGGACTCGTGAGAAGACTAATTCTCCGAGGCTCGGGAAAAAGGCGAAGACCAAATTTGCTCCAGTTGAAAGACCAGATTAACTTCCGTTAAGTAGATTGCGATGATTTGGGAACCTTCATGCCAAAAAGTCGCGAGAGTAACCTAAGATAGGTCAGCCTCTGATAAACCCAAAATGGAGGAAAGTCTCTTCATGCTCTCTCATTTCAAATTACTTGTAAACATAATTACTTGTAATTGCATTCCATATATATCTCCATGTAATGAGAAATATTAAGAAATGTGTACACATACATATTTTTTTTAACATGCTACAAACAGCTGACATCTGTTTTGCAGGATAAAAATTCTTAAAATGGACACATCACATAGCATGTTATTATACACATATTCCCTAAAGACTAAACTATGCAAGTCTTTCGCAGGGAACCAATCGGACCTACTACCCGGTCAAAATCCAAAAAGGCTAAAGGCCTACAGTCAATCATGTCAATCATCGGCACGGACTAAACTTAATCCGAGTTTCTACAAAAAATTCGACGGATTAAGCAAACAAATTATAGATTTGGTCGTTTCTACTCAAAGAACTACACCACCAATCAAGGTCCAAAAATACCCATACATCTTTGAATCCTCACACAAGGGGGAACCCAGTCATTACAATACGAGCTGCGGCATTGGATCGACCAACAAAACTCATGATCTTGCCCATCCCACTAGAGATCCGAGACCTTCGGTGACATCAAAAGAAAGTCCTTCAAATGGAAGAGACCCTTCGTGCTATCAAAGGAATTGGAACACACGGGAGTGTTTCATATGCTGATCTTTGCATTTTCCCTGGTGTTCATTATCCAGAAAAGATTAAAACTATTGACTTTGAGAAATATGACGGGTTAGGAGATCCTTACACACATTTGAAAGTGTTTATTGGAGAACTTGGATCTTATGCAGAGGACAAAAAACTCAGAATGCAATTATTCCAAAAGTGTCTAAATGGAGAAGCCCGTTCGTGGTACACAAGATTAGACAATTCGAAGATCCATAGCTGGGAAGAGCTAGCACATGCTTTCCTCACTCAATACATCTTTCAAACTCAGATGGCTCCTAATCGGTATCAAATTACCAAGATCAAGAAACAGTCTAACGAGTCTTTCAGAGAGTATGCTCAAAGGTGGAGACGCTTTGGTCGCCCAAGTTAGTCCTTCCATGACAGAATCAGAGATGGTCATGACTTTCATAGACATACAAGAAGCTCCGTTCTATGAAAGAGTTTTAGCCGGCATCGGCAAACCATTTTCTGAAATGGTCAAATATGGGGAGATGGCTGAGATGGGTTTGAAGTCCGAAAAGATTCAAGACGTAGATGCCCTTAAAGCTGTTGTGGATCACATCCAATCCAGAAATTATGGAAACAACCCCCAGATGGTCCATAAAAAGAAAGAGGAAGATGTTTCCCTGATACTACAGGGTCAAAAAGGCAATCAGAACATGCCTATTCAAAGGAGAAACTACACTCCCTTTCAAGCACAGTCTACGAACCCTCCAATACCAAAAGGTGGAGAAGTCAAAGGCCCTCGAGTGTTCACACCCTTAGGGGTCGAGAACATTCTCACTCTTCTGACAACACAGAAGAAAATTACACATCTTCTTCCACTAGCCAGCCCTAATGGACGGGGTTTCAATGCTGCTCGGAAATGTGTTTATCATGCCGGGGCACCTGGACATGATACTCAAAATTGTTGGGCCTTGAAACACAAGATCCAGAACCTGATAGACAACGGGGAGATCGTGGTCACCAAACCAGATCAGCCTCACGTTCAAGACAACTCTCTTCCTCAACACAAAGAAGAAGAGGTTAACATGATAAATTGGAGTAATGGACAAAATACCAATTTCAACTATGAATCCTCCCAGACCCCCAAAGACGGTGATGACAAATGGGATTATGCCAAGTTTTAGTTCATAATGGAACAAAAGATAAAAGCTTTAGGCAAGCAAATTAAACAATTGGCAGAATTGGTGACTTATCAGCATCAAGTTACATGTCAATTAATCAGCCAGGAGCAGTCTCCTACCTCTTGTCATGAATATTCCCTCGTCATTTTCAAAAAATGAAATGCAGGAAGACAAAGTGACAAAGAGAGCAAATGCCAAAGCCCGTCGGGATTTTGCCAAACAAAAGGGAATTCACCTATCTGGGCCAACCCATGGAGGAAATCCTTTATATGTTAATCAATGAAGGAAAGATCAGTTCCCTTCTACCTCCAATCAACCCTTGTTTGGGCAGTATAACTCTGATGGAGTATGTCAATATCACTCCCAGTCTCGCAGTCATAGCACAGAAGAATGATGGGCACTCCGCCACCTTATCAAAAATCTAATCGACAGTGGTGTCCTGCGCCTAGCGGACGACGATACTGTGTTACGTACAAGTGAGAATTCAGGTCCTACTAAGTGGAAGAGTGTGGTAGCAGTCCTATGCACTGAAGCTAATGGGGTTAACAAATCACTCATAATGCCAACAATTCAACTCAAGGGAAGCAATAATCCTTTGAAAGTGGCCGCTCCTGAGCCAATCAACTTGTCGTGCAGAGTACAATATCCTATTGTTAGCTTGCGCAAAGTTCCGTGGAATTATGGAGAAGGTGAAGGATCCACCTCACATAGAACTGCTACACTGTTGAAGGAAAATCCACTGTATCTTCCCCAACGGGTGATGAAGTCTACCATCAAATCAAAGGGGAAAATACCCATGGAGAAGATTGAAAAATTCCTCCGCACTATGGGTCATAACGAAGTCACGGTGGTTTTAAGCTTAAAAGAAGCTCCACAACAAATATCAACTTTGGATTTGGTCCTAACTTCCAAGAATCACCGGAAGGTCTTGTTGAAGTTTTTAGAAGAAGACTATCTACCCACATCAGTTGATACAGAAAAATTTCAACATCTGGTTGATCACATATTCAACAACAATGTGATATCCTTCACTGATGATGACATACCGCCCGAGGGGACCGATCATTGCAAGCCGTTGCACATTGCGGTCTTGTCCTCTGGATACATGCTAGCTGGAGTCCTGATAGATGGAGGTTCCTCTCTAAATATCTGTCTATATGCTACCTTGGTGAAGATGAACATCAATCTCAACCGAATTCGGAGTAGCCATACTATCATCAAAGCTTTTGATGGATCCCGGTGAAATTTGGTCGGAGTAATTGAGCTGCCAATCAAAATTGGTCCTCATACTTTCTGTGTATCTTTCCAAGTGCTCAAGATAGATTCGGGATATAACCTGCTCTTGGGACGACCATGGATTCATATGGCTAGGGCAGTCCCTTCCACTTTTCACCAATAGTTAAAATACATTATCAATAATAGCCTGGTCACGGTCAACGCTGAACCAGAGTATCCTCAACACGGGGACATGCCATTCATCAATGCCAATGTAGATGTTGAACCGGTCAGTTTTCATGCCCTGGAAATAAGCAATACCCAATACCATGCTATTGGAATGCCATTACCTGAACCCAAGATTTTCTGCCGAGGTAATGTTGGCTACTCAAGAAATGATGTCATTGGGTCATAAATCGGGACAATGACTGGGTAAAGATTGCCAGGGTATCAAGTACCCAATTCAATTAACCAAGCAGAATGGAACACTTGGGCTAGGCTATTCTGCCAGTTCTAGTCACAGGAATCCTCATAAGCATCAACATATTCCTTCAACTTCAACCATGCGGCGTTTATCTTCACCTTCAAACTCTGAGTCCGCACAACCTCCTTTAAAGGTGCCAGCCAACGTGATGGCTATGTTATTTCCCAAGCCGATACCGGTGAAAGAGAAAGAAATCTTTGTTCCAGATCCCGCAGTGGAGGAAGAGAAACAAAGAGTCAAGCAAGACGTCATCCGAATGATGTCAGGCATACACATCATCGTTCATGACAATCCCTCCATCGTTGCAGTCCACCCAGACTTTACCCTTGCCAATTGGAGCAACATTCCTTGCATTGGTTGACAAGGGTAAAGCGGGCAGAAACTCTTTCTGCCCTGTAGATATAATAACTGATTACTTTACTGTACAATATTAGCAGTTTATTTTGTCAGTATATGTTAACACTGTGTATGATCAACACATTTCATATATACTAAGTGAAAGCATATTTTGTTTTAGGACTCTGAATTTAGATATGCTTGTACTTGCTGATACGGTGCCTCTTCTCCACAAGGATTGTACCTTTGATGTAGAGATGAATTCAGCCTTGATGGATATACATGATGACATTGAGGTGCCCCCAGAAATTCAAGAATCGATCAAAGACAAACCTAAACCCAACCTTGATCAAACCACTTCTTTCAATCTCAGAACCTTAGAAAGCCCTAAGTTAATTCAGATTGGTTCAGACCTTACCCCAAACCAACGGAATGACATGGTTACGCTATTAACCCAATTCCAGGATGTGTTTGCATGGTCTCATGAAGATATGGTGGGTTTGTCCACTGACATTGTCCTTCATCGCCTTCCCATTAAAGAGGGATTTAAGTCAGTCAAGCAAAAGCTCAGGCGATTGAAACTTGAGTGGAGTTTAAAGGTGAAAGAAGAAATTGTGAAACAATTTCAAGCTGGCATCATCATGGTGTCCACATATCCTGAGTGGATATCCAACATTGTGCCCGTGCCTAAACCCAGAGGGAAGGTGCGAGTTTGCGTGGATTACCGGGATTTGAACAAAACTTTCTTAAAAGATAGCTTTCCCGTGCCATTTATCCACATTCTCATTGACAATACTGCGTAATACGACATGTACTTCTTTGCTGATTGCTTTGCGGGGTACCATCAGATCATGGTTGTTGAGGAAGATCGTGAGAAAACTGCTTTCATCACGCCTTGGGGAACCTTTTGCTATAGACGGTTGTCATTTGGCCTCATCAATTCCGGAGCCACCTATCAACGAGCTATGATGGCTCTTTTCCATGACTTAATGCACAAAGAGATCGAGATCTACGTGGATGACATCATTGTCAAGTTTCAGAAGGAGGATGACCATCTAGACCATCTCAGAAAGTTGTTCAACAGGTTGCGTAAGTACAACTTGAAGTTGAATCCAGCTAAATGCGCCTTTGGCGTTAAATCTGGCAAGTTGCTAGGATTTCTAGTCAGCCACAAAGAGATTGAGCTGGATCCTGCTAAATTCCAAGCCATCACGGAAATGCCCATTCCTCAGACAAAAAAGGAAATACGGGGATTTTTGGGAAGAATCAACTTCATTAGCAGGTTTATCTCTCAACTCACAGCAACCTGTGAGCCAATCTTCAAGCTATTAAGGAAGAACTCCTCCATGAAATGGAATGATGAGTGTCAAAATGCCTTCCTCACAATCAAGAAACAGCTAGTCGAAGCTCCCGTTTTGGTACCACCTAGGGATGATGTTCCCCTGTTCATGTACCTGTCCATAAGTGATAACGCCATGGGCTGCATGCTGTGACAGAAAGACGATAGAGGCCAATAACGAGCTATTTATTACCTCAGCAAAAGATTCAGCAGCAGTGAACACAAGTACACTCTAATCGAAAAGACGTGTTGTTCTTTAGCATGGGCTTCCATGAGGTTACAACATTACCTCCATGGTCACACAACCCATCTCATATCCCGCGTGGATCCTCTCAAATACGTGTTCAATAAACCCATGTTAAATTGCCAGCTGTCCAGATGGCTGTTGATCCTACAACAATTTGACATCATATATATGACTCAAAAGTCCATCAAAGGTTAAGGAATCGTGGATCAACTGGCCGCCGCACCTTCAGGGGATTTTAAACCCTTGGAAACATATTTCCCTGATGAAGGAGTAATGACAGTTCAACAACACCATCAGTACGATATGCGCTAATCATGGAAGATGTATTTTGATGGAGTTGTTAATATGGAAGGTTCTGGAACTGGAGCAATTCTAGTATCTGGTACGGGGGAGCAGTATCCGTCATTGGTCAAATTGCGCTTTTCAAAGACCAACAATACGGTATGATATGAAAGGTCATCTCTACGGGGCTAAAACTTGCCCGTTCAATGGGCATTAGGCGGTTATTTATCTTTGGAGATTCAGAGTTGGTAATCAGACAATCCACCGGAATCTATCAAACCAAATAGCTATATTTGCTGCCTTATCATCGGTAGGTTTTATAGATGGTTTTGGAGTTTGAAGAAATCTCCGTTTTACACATTCCTCGTAATAGGAATGACTTTGCGGACGCATTAGCTACTTTGGCCTCCTTGATTCGCATATTAGATAAGGAACATTTGCCAAGCGTCACAATTTCCCGCACAAGGCCCTGACTTATAGAATTACGTTGAGAAGTATCGGATGGGCTACCTCCCATCCAACATCCTTGGTATCAGCATATCAAGGAATATCTCCGAGATGGATCTACACCCGCTGAAGCGAGCCTGACTGAGAAAAGGCGGATCCATCGACTTGCTATGAAATTCTATTCGAGTGGAGATGCACTCTACAAAAGAGATGCATGACTAGGTCTCCTCCGATGTTTAGACAAAGATCAAGCCCAAAGACTTATGGATGAAATCCATGGTGGAGTCTGTGGCCCCCACATGAGTGGCCCCCTCCTTGTCTAGAAGGTCCTCAGGACAGGACATTATTGGCTATCTCTCAAAGCTGATTGAAATGTCCACGTCAAGAGATGCTATTAGTGCCAGATTCATGGGAATGTTATACACGCCCCTCCATGGGAACTCCATAATATGAGTTCACCTTGGCCCTTCTCAATGTGGGGAATGGACGTTATCGGGCCCATTGAGCCTAAAGCCAGTAATGGACATCGATTTATCTTCACCATAATCGACTACTTCACTAAGTGGGTAGAAGCAGCCTCCTTCCCCAAGGTTACTAAAGAAGTCATCATTGCTTTCATTAGAAACAATGTCATTTGTCGATATGGACAACCAGAGGTGATTGTGTCAGACAATGCTAAGAACCTCAACAACAAAATGATGGAGGAATTATGCAGTAAATTCAACATCAAACAACTTAACTATGTCATCTATCGTCCGAAGATGAATGGTGCTATTGAAGCGGCTAATAAAAACATCAAGAAGATTATGCAAAAGATGTCCGCCAACCACAAAGATTGGCCTGACCTATTGCCTCTTACTCTGTTAGCCTACAGATCATCAATGCGCACTTCCACTGGGGTAACCCCCTACGCATTAACCTATGGGATGGAAGCAGTACTCCCCATAGAAGTTGAAATGGAATCCCTCCGAGTGTCGATAGACGCTCAGCTGGATGAAGATCAATGGGTACAAGACATGTATCACCAATTGTCTCTAATAGACGAAAGGCGAACAACGGCTATCTTCTATGGTCAGTTATATCAGCAAAGGATCGCCAGATCCTACAACAAAAAAGTTCGGCTACGGCAGTTTAAACAACATGACTTGGTTTTAAAGAAGATCCTTTACAACCAAGATCAATCTAAGGGAAAATTCACTCCTAACGGGGAAGGCCCGTTTGTTGTCAAGGAAATATTGACAGGAGGCGCTCTCAGATTGCAAGAAATGGACGGCGATGAATTTCCATAACTCATCAATTCGGACGCCATGAAACGGTACTATGTCTGAAGTTACCATCAAGCAAACATCCTGGTGTTGGACCATCAGATCACCAACCATTCCGGTTCTTTAACCCTTTACTACATACAACTCTGCTACACTTTGCCCCTCATGGAAACATACTCTTCAAGCCAGCAGCCTGGCTTCTCTGTGTTCCTACAACTTAGGTCATACCACTACGGATTAAACCTCTCGCGTTTGCAGTTTGGCTACCCATACATGGGATCAAACTTTTCCTACCTGCAGTTTATCCTTAACCTAGGATTAAACTTTCTCCTCCCCGCACTCTGACCTGCACATGGGATTACGCTTTTCCACTCGCCCTGAGGGACGAACTACGTCGACCTGATCTCCTCTTCAATAGGAGTACATAGGCAACCATTTCATATGGCCCGATCGCAATAAAACAAAAAAAACAAAAACATTTCCACCCTTACCCTTACAAAAACAACCAAAAACATTCATACACCATTTCTACCATATACAGCGTTGAACCTCTTACACCAGGTTCGAACTACGCAGACCTGATCTCCTCTTCAATAGGAGTACGTAGGCAGCCATTCATTATTCGGTCTCACCCCCTACAAAAACACAAACCATTGTTAATTGGTACTGTGATCATCTTTCAATCCACTACATTTCATTCGGCTACAGACCAAAGGGATGGAATTGCTTGAACTCCTCCCAAATAGGAGATTCGGCGACCATCTAAGCTGTGGTCATACGTTGAAGAGCAACACCAATCCATAAGAGGTGGAATTAACTTGGCTTCTCCTAAATAAAAGTACTGGCGACCATCTGTGGTGCGGTTAATCTTAGAGAGGAAAGCCACACTCCTCTCCATATTTTTATTCAGAAACCAGTCCTAAGACACCAAAGATGGTAGGGATACATATAGATCGATGATCCATTCTGAACTATCCAGAGACAACTCAATGTCCATCCACCTAGGAGGAATTCAGAATACATCAAGATCACAAGCCCTGAAGCAGCATGCAAAATATCAAGCACGTAGCAAAGCATATCTAAAAGGGAAGTGATCCAAAAATATATTTCCCTGTCATATATATAATGTTGTTTGATATATATAATGTAAACTGTACATGAAAAAATGGCTAAGCTAGTCTGTGCAGGAAAATACAAGCTCATCTACAAGTCAGGGTATATGCGAGCTAACAAGCCCAACATGGCGTCCCTCTCAGAAGATGGAGGTGAAGCTATGGTCTCCTGTACGAGAATATCCACACGACCTAACAGATCTGCAGCCATATGCATGGTGACCATATGATCATCAATATATGCGCTCATCTCTGCAATCATGCCAGTGGTAAGGGACCTCACTACAGTACTATTTGTGACGGCTACATCCCGGGCAGATATAGCACTATCCCGCTCAACTATCACTGCATCTCTGGCTGATCTAGCCTCATCCCGCTCAATAACAACGACATCTCTGCGAGCTAATGCCTCGTCTCTCTCTAATAGAGCTGCGTCTCTCCCATCAAGGGCAGTCAACATCATAGATCAAGCCTGATCTCTCTTAACGGTCATTAGATGAAGACTCTACTCAAAGTACTGTGTTGAGTGTTGAATCACAACAGTACTAGTACTAGGAGAATCTGGAGGAAATGCTGGCAACCCAGCAGCGGACTCCTCCTCAATGTAGGAATCGATGTCCTCCATGGGGTCTACATCGTCTGACTCACAATCTGGTACTGTAGATACTGCTGCAGCCGATAAAATCTATGTCTCTATCCATGCGGAATACTCTGCAGAACAACCTAGATGACTGATAGAAAAATTATCTATCTCACGCTGATCCCAACAAGCATACACACAGGATCGGTCCTCTGCTGAGAGATATCGATAAGCTGAACGCTGACCTATCACCCCCTCGAAAGGATGAAAATCCTGGAACTGGTCAAACTGTGACATCGCGGCCAGTGGGTGATAAGTAGTCACGCCCCTCAAACCAGCCAGAGGGAGGTAGTCCATGCCCGGAGCATGAGTAATGAAGCTGTATGGTGAGCTAAGCCCCGAAAACGATAATATGCTGAATGGATCTCTGATATCCGCTAAAAATATGGACCAAGACATAGCATCCGTACACTCCGATGGCTGAAAGGAGTAGGACATGGCTATATCATTGGTGAACCAATACCCATGCCGTCTAAGAGTGACAATCGGTCTCAAGTGTGACATAAACCACACATACAACATGACCGAACTACCCGTGAACACTCCTATCGGATAAGTGCAGCAGTAGGATGCTAACCGCAGGGTCTCTGCTATAATAATAGGTATAATGGTGTGACCCTCCTTGAGAGCTCTCACGGCCATGATGACATCTTTGTCTATCTCATCCATGTACCGTGGCATATAGACATACGACAGTATGCATAACATCAGTATATCAACCCTGGCCACACGCCAATGGTCCTCCGGTGCGGTGAAATCCCCGGAATGTCGTGAATAGCTATCCTCCGAGGAAAATCTATCATATAGAAAACACTGGGATATCACGTGGCCAGATGTCAGCTCATCCTGCACTACTCTGCACCGCAATCCAGTGAGAGTCATGAACCATCTACTCATGTCTCCCAAAGCCATGTGCATGCAAGGTCTGTCTAAAGGCATCATCGTCAATCGTGCATACTCCTCCAGAGTAGGAGTCAACTCATGGGTCCCGAATCAAAAAACCTGCCTATCCAGTACCCAATGCTCTAGCATCCCGTCCACAAACCCTACGGGAACCTGAAACATCAATAAGTTTATGGTATGCTGCATTAAATGATCTACAGTCACCCTGTCTGGTGATGACATACTATCATACCACGATCGCATACCCAATGCCACCAATGACGGTGGGGTATGATCTATACGGCTAACTGTCGAAGAAGACATCTGTGCGGGCCGTGTCAGAAGACCATCCAGGGGTCAATGCCGAATATCTCTGGACATACATACACATGCATAACATGGTACATGCATAGCATATAATAGATGGCAATATGATATAGGGAATGGAAAAACTGTGCATACATTCCTAAGTATATCATCATTTAATACATCATCTCTGTACAGCTATAAATACAAGGAAATGGGGCACAGACGCCCTACTACTAACAGAGGCCTATCAAAAGATATAGCGAGAATGGGGCACAGCCACCCAATATCTAATAGAGGCCTATCAAAAGATATAACGAGAATACACATCAGAAAGAAGACAATGGTGTCGATGTCCACATCATCAATCCTATCCACCTGATGTAACTCCTCCTGAGTCACTGGATCTCTATCAACAAGGATGTCAGGCCTATATAAAGGAGGATCTGCACCGGCAATACCTTGTACAGGTCCAATGTCGCCAACTCCGGGTCGTTACCCTAAAAGATCAATGTAATCCCCGACAAGGGTTACAACGTAATCCCCGACGGGGGTTACAATGTAGATCCCCGATGGGGGTTACAACATAGATCCCCGACGGGGGTTACAACGTGAGTCCCCGATGGGGGTTATAATGCATGCTCATCCATTGACACACAAATCAGCGAAGGTCAAGCAACCTTGACATCATGATAACCGTTGGAAGCAAACCCAACAGAGCATCGGAAACCATCCGATGACTAGCCGCTGCTACACACATTAGCGATGGTTACAATGTGAAGCCCCAACAGGGGATTACATCGTACATTCAAGCCGTTGACACACATATCAATGAAGGTCAAGCAGCCTTGACATTATCTCAGCCGATAGTGATTAAACCTATCAGAGCTCTAGAGCTATTCGAGGATTTCATTCTCGATTACTCATATTCCCTAGTGGATCCCTGGTGGGGGTCACAACGCAATGTTCTGTTGATTTACACGTCAACGAAGGTCAAGCAACCTTGATGATTTACTCATGAGTCTCATCCGTTGATTCACACGTCAGCGAAGGTCAAGCAACCTTGACAGTATATCCCACAGGATTTTTCAGCCATTGATTCACATGTCGGTGAAGTACACGTCAACGAAGGTCAGGCATCCCTGACAGCATTTGCTGTTGGCAGTAAATCCAACAAAATCGTGACATATTCTGGCGATACTAACCAGGAGAGGTTAACGTTATCAAAGAGGATAGATGATGGAATATGTTATACACATCCTCAAACAGATCAAGCTTTATCCCCACAGATCTCTTACACATAAGAGGCACATCTTCAGGATCAAGTCTTTATCAAAGACACAGGAATTTGGTGATAACTCCAACATCAACATCCTAACAGATTCGGATTACACACCAAATCTGGTTAGCATTGTCAATCCCCTGTTGAAGTAATAGGGAGCCAGCAATCATCCCCAGCATGTTGGGCTACAACCTCGTACACATGCATCATACATTGGCATCATGTTGTTACATATAGTACCATGTTTGTCTTATTGCGTTTCAAGTGTCTAGGATTCTTTATCCTACCCATGCATCACCATGCATGAGTATGATAAAGAGGGGCATCTGTAGACAATTGAAATTTTCTGTACTATTGTCACTAACATTGTAGGAGGACAGATTCGTCTTTTAAGAGGGAACCTTGAAAGACAATCCATATCTATACCGGATACTACCGGAAGTTCAGCATCAACACCGGATCACACTCTGGGAGTAACAATTCCAATCTCGGAGATAACCCCGAGGCGTGCAGATACAATACTTGAACACACATCGGAGAAGACCGATTAATCTCAGAGATAACCCCGAGGTATCAATTCTCAGTCCCAACCATGGGAATAGCCACCAACCTTGGTGATAACCCCAAGGAATGCAGTTTCAGCGATAACATCGGAAATGCTTGTTTCAAATGCGACCAGCTTCAATCTCGGCGCTCAAAATGAGATGTTCTGTACCAACCTGGCGATAACACTGGGAAGACAGACACACCTCAAAGATGACAATGAGGACCTTCAACAATTGCGGCGGATCCAAACTCAAATGAGCTCGAGCAACGTCATGCTGACATCATTAATCCGTGAATAACACCCCATGAGGGCAACATCGTCATCTAGCCAACGCGATGCCATGCCACGTCGTCTCAACATCTCTACACAACGATGTCCCACAAGACTAACCAATCCCGAGTGAGTATTGTGCGGGGTAACGGATGGAAGTTGAAGCTTGAAGACCGGAGGGCACCGTCCCATCTTCAATGAATTCGTACAAACTCTAATCCCATGTCATCGTACAACTCTCGACAACGGCGGTCCGAAATAGGTCCTATATACCTCAAACGGATGCCCGAATTGCAATTCTACAAGTTCGAGTGGACATTACAGTGCCCGAGTGCACGTACTACGAGACGACCCGACCCGAAAAACCCAGGTCCACCCGGGTTGCCTCTGGTACACCTGCGGCTACTTCGTCTATAAATAGAGGGCTTGGGCTACCCATTTTGCAAGAGAAAATGGCGAGGAATCCCTGCCCAATTTGCTCTGCACTCACCCCATGCAGTGTACTTTCCCATTTTAAACACCTGTGAGCTCATATATAGCCTCTTTTGTACCTACAAAAGCTAGTGTTTACCCACTTTAATGATATAGAAGTCTTCATTGGCAGTCAACTATAAGCCTTCTCACACATTATAGAGTCTTTCTCTTCATCTCTGCACACACCCTTCTTCACGTTGAGAGTCGTGTTATTTGCTTTTGCCCGGACTTCGGTCCGTGGTTTCATTTCAGTCTATATATATATTATATACATATTTATATATATTGACTAACATTATCGAGTTATGCCTCGATTGAGCCTAGACTTCTGTCTGGAGCGTTTATTTGCTTATATATATATACATTTATATATATTAACTGTGTGTCAAACTTTGTTCGATGAGTCTAGACTTCTGTCTGGAGCGTTTATTGTTTTAATATATATATACTTATATATATTAACTGTGGGTCAGACTTTGTTCGATGAGCCTAGACTTCGGTCTGGTTCGTTTACTACTTTAATATATATATATATATATATGAACTGTGGTCGGACTCTGTTCGAGGAGCCTGTATTTTATATCCAGTACGTTTATTCGCTTTTATATATATATATATACTTATATATATGAACTGTTGTCGAACTCTATTCGATGAGTCTGAATTTTACATCCGGTGCGTTTATTGCTTTTATATATATATATACATTTTTCGTCCCACCTAGAGTTCACTTCGTGGTGGTTGATCACTTTTACAGCTTTCTTTACGTTTCGTCCTGCCTGGAGTTTATTTCATGGCAGTTGATCGCTTTGTACAGCTTTCGTTACATTTTGTCCCGCCTTGAGTTCCCTCCGTGGCGGTTGATAGCTTTACAGCTTTATTTACATTTTGTCCCGCCTGGAGTTTCCTCCATTGCGGTTGATAGCTTTTAACAGCTTTATTTATATTTCTGATCCCCCATGGAGGTGCTTCGTGGTTGGTGATCATGTATGTGTATATATATTTACAGCTTTTATATATATACCTGCTTACTACTTTCATACAAATTATGGTATTTTGTGCGCCTAGGAATCATGTGATCACAGATTCAGCCCATTGGATCTAGATTCGGTTCACGTGATGGACATTTTTAGTGTATGGCGACTTGTAAATTATTCATGCAAGGTCTAAATTTCCTCAAATGGTTTCCATACCCACGAGGAAGTCGGCATTATTTTGTACATTATTTTTAAATATTTGATGCCTCGCATCCATTAAATAAAATCAATCAAACCGAACACTTAATAAAATGAGAGTGTAAAAGGTCTCAATTACTATTGAGCATCAGGGTTTGAAAAACCTCTTTTATAAAACATCACTGCCATATCTTGCTTAAAACTGGATTTTTACATAAATTCAAACCCTGTGTATATAGGTGCGAACGAGGCCTCGCACTACTTCCAAATAACAGCACATTGGCCCACACACACACACATATTTAGATAATAGTTTCCTGAAAAGAGGCGGTCACCATGGTAACACGGATGTCGGGGGGTGCCTAACACCTTCCCTTCGCATAACCAAGTCCCCAGACCCTAATGAATCTTGGTTTCACCGATCCGTTTAGCAGTATCACATCACTAGGTCAATGTGCAAACCTTTTCTCGGTTGTGTTGGTATAACCATTTAAAAAACCAACTGGCGACTCTTAACAGTCCATCGTGGACATTATACATGTCAGACCTTTTTCACTTATTTTTTTAAACAAATCTCACCTAAAATGAGAATACCAAAGAACAAGTAATGGAAAAGGACATCTAAAAATCCCGACGTCGACAGTTTATAAGGTTAAAAACATGTTAGAAATCTTAAGTAATGTTTTTGTGAAGTTTATGTAATTCATGTGTTAAATTGGTTGTTAGAAAGTAGGTTGTAGGCCAATTTGGCTTTGTTTTGTGTTCTTCGCGAACACTATCTGCCTGAAAATGTACTTCGGCACTACAGCGCCGCCCCGTAGTACAATTCTCGCGCCGTAGCGCCAACTAAAGGCTTTTGTCTCACATATGCAGATTACCATTTCATTACAAATACCATTCCCAAAGGTAAAACTAAATATGCCGCAAAGCTTAGCTAGCGATGTTGGCGAAAAATTTATTTTGATTATACAATTATGTAATTGCTGATAAAGAGTAATGTTGTGACTATTAAAATGTGATTTTTTGTCATATTGTGGTGTTATAGTACCAATTATGAGAATATTATTAGCAATTAATGAGTTATGTGATAAATTGAAGAATTATGGTTTAACCAAACAGTTGAACCTAAGACTACAAGTCGTACATGAAATAGATACTTAATTATGTACTGAATACATGTAGTAACTAATTATGTCATGATGACATGTGTATAGGATATTGAGAATCAAGTATACGGTTTAGCTTACACGCAAGGCAAGTTTTTAAACCCCAACCTTTATTTAAGTTTATTCTATCTTATTTACTTTTATATTGAGCAAGTAATCCCTAATCCTACTTATATAACTTAATTTATATTCATGCAAGCTCTTTACCCTAACTCTTATATTGAGAAGGTTTCCTATCTTTAACTTGTTGGTATACAAGTTTCTAAATTCTGATAATCTTATAATGAGCAAGTTTTATTGTTCAACTTGTTATTTATTGTGCATGTTCAACAACTCAATTCTGTTACTAAACAAAATTCTAGCCTTAGCTTAATATTGTTCAAGCAAGGTTTCTTATATTATTCAATGCTTATGGTTTTTAGTTCATTTCTAAGCACGACTTCAATATACAATGTTGATTCATTTATAACTTATTCCATAGCATATTGTTATTACATTTTTGATTTAACTAATCCTTAGTTGATGTTCGTTAAACTCTAAATTACCTTAAAATTTATCCAAACTAAACTTATTTTGGTGCGGACTTGTATTCTAAATACTGAGTGAGATGAAGAACCCTATTATAGAGGATTATTACTCAAAGCATTTAGATGTTTGTGCATAATACATATTACGAAGGGCTGATCCCCCTAAGTACAAGAAGTCTATATAGTCTTATGACTATTTAGGTTTAAGTTAAAAAAAAATACTTATAACGTTGGACATAGTTCGTGGTCTTGTGACCCTCAGATATATTTTATATTCTGTTTTTAGTTCTTGATTGTCATTGATAGAGAATATTATTCAGTTCTATTTAGCTTATTCATTTGGCAGTTGTTATGATATTATTATTCAGTGTCATTTCAAGTGAGCATTTGTTTTGCTCACTCTTGCTTATATAACCATTACAGCTAAAGTTGAGAAGGTCGATGAACCTACCACCAGTAAAGGGAAAGGAAAGATGAACAAGTGTTGAAGACTTGTAAATCTGTTGATTTTATATTGTCAGACTTTATTTTAATTGTTGAGATGTAATTATTTAATTTTCCGCACTTGATGTTTGTTTTTAAAGGTTAGACAACCTGGGAGATTTTATTGGACTTATTAATGTAACCTTTAATGGGAAAGTTTATGGTTTAAATTTTATTATATTTGGGTAGTTAGAAATGAATGTTTAGACAGTGAACACCAAATCTTGTGGGAATAAAGTACCCAGATTTGGGGGTGTCACATATATCTTCAGAAATAGTTATAGAATTGATGTACCAGGTTCGTGGTGATTAGTATCCGGATTTGGGGGCGCTACAATAGAAGAGGAAAATCGTGCTTCTTAGAAGAAAGCAGGAAGAACCTTTGTGGAACATAAAGCCAACGTGGTGGAACAAGGTCAGAAATTGAAAAAGAGAAAGTACCCCAACAATGGGCCTCAACAGGGACCAAATAAGAAGTTCTAAGGCAAATGCTACATTTCAAGCCCCAACATAGGGAAAAGGATTGCCGTAAACGCAAAGACCATAACAAGAAGTCTGTACAAGCTAATGTAACGGAAGTGGATGGGCTGGATAAGGATATTTTTGAAATGAACCTATTAGCGGTTGTTTCTGAAGTAAACATGGTAGGAAATCCCAAGGAATGGTGGGTAGATACTAGAGCAACCTACCATGTGTGTTTTGACAAGAAGATGTTCTCCACATATTAAGAAATTGAGAATAGAGAACAATTATACATGCAGAATTCTTCTACATCAAAGATTGCTAGGAAAGGAAAAGTGATTCTAAAGATGACATCTGGCAAGTAACTCACTATCAACAACATGCTACATGTGCCTGATATTCGGAAGAATTTAGTGTCAGGATCTCTTCTTAGTCAAAAGGGATTCAAATTGGTCTTTGTATTGGACAAGTTTGTCCTAACTAAAAAATGGATGTATGTGGGGAAGGGATATATGAGCGATGAACTCTTTAAAATGAATGTAATGAAAATTATACCTTCTAATATTAATAAAAATACAACTTCTGCTTATATGATTAAGTCATCTAATTTATTCCATGGTAGATTATAATGTGTTAATTATAATATTATACGTAAATTAATTAATATGGAATGTTTGCTGAAATGTAAGAGTAACTCTAATCATAAATGTGAAGTTTACGTTGAGAAAAATGTTTGGAAATCTTCTTTTAAATCAATTGAAAGAAGTACAGAACCTCTTGAATTAGTACATATTGATATTTGTAATTTAAAGTATATACAAACAAGAGGAGATAAGAAATACTTTCTTACATTTATAGATATTGTTATGTTTACTTATTCAGAAGTAAAGATGAGGCTTTAGAAATGTTTATACATTACAAAAATGAGGTTGAGAATCAACTTGATAATAAGATCAAGATAATTAGAAGTGATAGAGGTGGAGAATATGAATTTTCTTTTGCTGAAATTTGTTCAAAACATGATATAATACACCAAACAACTGTACCTTATTCACCACAACAAAATGGTATTGCTGAAAGAAAGAACAGAACTTTAAAAGAAATGATGAATGAATTATTATTAAGTTCTAGGCTACCTCAGAATTTGTGGGGGGAAGTAATTCTTTCAGTAAATTATATTCTCAACCGAATACCTCAAAAGAAGTCTAATGCATCACCCTATAATTATGAAAGGATGTAAACCGTCTTATAAACACTTAAAAGTGTGGGGATGCTTAGCAAAAGTAATGGTTCCTCCACCCAAAAAGGTGAAAATAGGACCAAAAACAATAGATTGCATATTCATTGGTTATGCTAATAATAACAGTGCATATAAATTTTTGGTTAATAAATCAAAAATAGAGGAAATACATGAAAATATTATTATTGAGTCAAAATATGATGAATTTTTTGAAACAATATTTCATAATAAAAAGGAACAAGAGTCAAGTTGTAATGAATAGGAAACAAGTTCAATCAAAAGAAATTATGATATTGTTAGTGACAGTGATCATGAAATAGAATATATTGATGAACCTAGACGTAGTAAACGTGCTAGAATATCAAAATCTTATGGTCCGAATTTTCTAAATTATTTGTTAGAAAATGAGCCTCAAACTTATAGAGAAGCGTGTTAGGAATATACATGAGAATACTATTCCTATTTATATATGATTTGATTATGATATAAATGAATGAATATGCAAGTATGCTTGCATTAAGGAAAGCTGTAAAGTCCTTTGATAGATAATAGAAATATATGTACAGGGACTTAGAATGAATGGATCAAATATGTTATGTTGATCCTACATAAGCAAAAAGCTTTGTAAAGTCCTTAAAAAGAAATGATGCACAAGGACTATAAATATAGAAAGATCAAGCTTGTTAGGTTGATCTTCTAATGTAATAGATAGGCATGTCTGATAGTCGAACACTGTACCAACATCGTAGTCTGCCAGAAGAGTCAAGAAAAACTCGAGAACTACCTCTCATCTATCAAAGATAATTGGTGGTACCATATTTGCAACCACTAATCTTCTTCTATTTGAGCATCTATCAATACTCTTAAGGACTCCATTTCTACCTCTATGGGGAGCACTGTTTCTATGTCATAGACCAATGAGTAGGGGGTAGCCCTAGTAGAAGTGCGCATCACCTACGGGGGGAACTTTGTCAAGGATGTTTCTCTCTCTAGGATATATGCTTTGCCTTATCTCTAACTTTCCAATTTTTTTCCCGCCCACTGCTCCCACCTAACTTTCAAGGCCTTACCTAACTTTCTCGTCCCCCCTCTCTCCCATCTCCACTCTCCTCTCTTACAGCCTCACCCTGTTCCCCCTCTCCTCTTTGTCTTCCTCCTGGCCTGTTTTCCTTTCTTTTCCTCTCATTTCTTATGTCCTCTCCTTCTTGTTCTGTTGATTCCCTTCATTATGGTCAGTCACTCGCATCTTTCTGCTGGTAATTCAGAGAGCAACCACTCTCATGACTTATTTGCGGAATATGGGGTTTCCAACCCCAACTCGCCTACGACTCACTCTCACATGGCCATTTGTAGTGATGGCATGGCGGAATCTGATTGTAACCCCTTATATTTGGCTGTTAGTCAAAACTCGGAGGAATCTACTGCGTTGGATTTAGCTCTCGAGGTTAATGTTGACCTAGCTTTGGGCGATAATGCAAAAGAAATTTCTATGGCAGCCCAACATTTCTCCCATAAGGACTGTGAGGAAGTATTGGCTAAACGTAAGAAAAATCTTCATCTCATGGAGTTCCTAGCTGCTCATGGTATTACACCTATTGAAGTTCAAGACTTTATTAACGATGTTAAGCAGACTAACTTTGGTCATGCCCAGAAGGTTGCTGATTTAAGTCCCCCTTTGGTTCCGGAGGGGGGTGATCCTGCTCATGCTACTTTGGTGAGCTCCGGTTTCGCGTCGAGGCGTGCTCCTATAATGCCTCATTTTGTTACTGCTGGTACCAACCTTAGGATAGGTGTTTCCAAATCTTCTTCGATCTCTAATATAAAACCTTCCCACACTGCTAAAGAGGGCGAGAGCCTGCCGGGCAGATCTCCTAAGTCTTGGAGTAATTTTGTATCTAAGAACTCTAGGAAAACACCTCGATCTCTTTCTTTCCACCCCCTATTATGTTTGATGGTGACATTCTTGTTCATTCTCCTGATGAGGAGCTTTTAGAGGTTATCTAAGTTGGGCTTCTAGCATAGTGGGATATTTCCTTCACTCAAACCTCCTTTTTAAGGTTGTAGAACCTATTGCTAAGCGTCTGTGAGGCAACTTGGGACTTTCCAGTGTTTTCTTGAATTAGAAAGAGTACTATATTTTCAAGTTCGACTCCATCTCTGCCAAAGACAATGTTTTAGCTTCTGGACCATGGCATTTTTCCTCTATGGTTATAGTTCTACAACAATGGAAGGAAGGGGTGGTATTCTCAAAGATGGAATGCAACTTATTTCTAGTTTGGGTAAAACTGAGCAACATCCCACTTTCCTACTGGTCTGATGAAGGTATTAGCTATATAGCTAGTGCCATTGGGAAACCTCTTTTCACTGATGAGATGACCTCCAACAATGATTTCCTGAACTTTGCCAGAGTCTGTATTGAAGTTAAAGCTTCCTTTTCCTTTCCATCCTCCATCAGAGTTGCTGTCAAAATTGATGAGTCCCCTGATCTTATTCTTGTTCATGTGGATATTGAATACCAGAGTAAGCCTCCTTCCTGCCAAACCTGCCAAGTCTTTGGCCATTTTACCTTGAAATGTCCTAAATCGAATTTTAAATGGCTCCCTAAAGCCTCTATTGCTGCCCCCAGTGATCGGTGTCCCTAAAGACTCTGTTACTGCCCCCTAGGGACTGGTGTCAACCAACCATCTTCTCTTGACAGCTCCTCAATGGAGGGCACTGTACCTACTCCTAACGAATGGGTTACTATCTCTCATGGAGCAAAACTAGGGACGGATCCCCCCATCTCCAATCATACCATGGCTACTACTAACTATTTTTCCCCTTTTGGTATGTCTGATCATCGTGCTACCTCTGACCTAGAGTCTCCTGCAGCCCCCAATCCCTTAGTTTCTAAACTTAAGGTGGTTGATGAAAAGGAAGGCAAGGATTTAAAGAATAAACAAAAATCTGACACAGAGATCCATCATGCTGCCAAAAAGAGGAAAGGCAAAGGGAAGGCTGTCAACTCCCCTTATTAATTGTTAATGTTAGCTTCTTATAATGTAAGAGGTATAAATAAAAAGCCCAAGCAGGCTTATGTCAAGCAAATCATTGATGAAAATAAACTATCCATTTTGGGTTTAGTAGAAACTAGAGTAAAAGTGCATAAAGCCTCTCGGATCTCTAGGTATATATGCCCCCACTGGAACTGGGCTTTAACTATGACTTCCACATCAATGGCAGAATCTAGGTTGGATGGAATCCAACCATTTGGAAACTAGATATCCTTTTTGTTTCCTCCCAGGTAATTCATTGCAAGGTGCAATCCATTGCCTCTATTAACACAAATTTTTTGGTCTCCTTTGTTTATGGTTTGAATTCCTATGTGGAAAGAAGAGCTCTCTGGAGTGACTTACTATCTCTTTCCCTTATGGGTAGCTGGTGCCTTTGGGGGATTTCAATGTCATAAAAAATCTATGTGAAACTAATCAAGATGATTTATGGGATATTGGTATGGAGGAATTTAGGGATTGTATTCTATCAATTGGGGTTGATGATGTTCGTGGTATTGGGACTCACTACACCTGGTGGAACAGCCAAACAACTAGGTTTGTGCACAAAAAACTTGATAGAGTACTGGGAAATTCTGATTGGTTCTCCAACTTCTTTCACTCCCTTGTTACCTATGCTCCTAAAGGGCTTTCTGACCACTCGTTAATCTTGTTTAACATTGGAGTTGAGACTTGCTAGTCTAGAAAACAATTTCAATTTTTCAATCATATGTTACTCCTTGATGGCTTCAAAGATTGTGTCTCTAATGCCTGGAATACTAATGTTTATGGAAACCCCTTCTATGTGTTCACTGAGAAACTAAAAAGAACAAAAAAAGCCTGGGGTGAACCGTAAACTCGGGCATCCTGGGATCGATCCCCGCCTACAACAATTGTGAGGGCCAATTAAAACTAATCACAGTGGCCACGGGGACGCGGGCACAAGCCCGTATGAAAAGATTGATCTGGGTTCGTGGAGATTATTCCAACTGCGGTTGGTAAACTCCCGGTTATCAACAAAAAAAATGCCCTTATCTCTCTCAACAGTTCTGCTGGGAAACTCTTCGGTCAAACTTGCTAAGGATGAACTCCACCTTGTCCAATCCTTACTCCATGACATGCCTCTTGATGTAATTCTTCTGGAAAAAGAGAAATGATACTCCTAACTTCTCTGGGCGGCAATTAAGAGGGAAGAAGCTCTCCTCCAACAAAAATTAAGGGCTACTTTGCTGGCTTTAGGGGATAGGAACTCAGGTTTCTTTGAAAACATGATGAAAAATAGGTGGAACACTAACAAAATTTTCTCTATCCGGAATAAAGAAGGTACTCTTGTTCATGGCCAAGAGGAAGTAGAGTCAGTAGCTATTAACTATTTTTCAATCTTTGTTCAGCTCTTTAATTTATTTATTTTTTGCTAATTTGGTTTGTGTGTATAAATAGAACTCAAAAGTTACAATGGCTAAGGGGCATACTCCAGGCTATAGCAAGATCATCTAAAGGCATCCCATAGAGGAGCTGACTATAGTGAATCACACTCTACATGGTAAGTCTCAGGATAAGAGACATCATACAAAGACAATTAAGGTTAAGCAAGCCAGTTACAGTAATATTGACAGAAAGTTCTGGCTTTGTTAAAGGAGATACATGTAGATAATCTAGACTTAATGATATTAACAACATCTGCTGCAAGGAAATTTGGTGGAATGAGGGTGTCAGGATGGATCTTCTTGTTTCTAACTTCCCAGACTTTGTAGAAGACAACTTCAAGTGAGAGCCCTATGATTTGCTTTAACAGTTTCGGGCCTTGGTAAGAATTGATCTTGGTGACCAGGCTGATCTAGTCCAATGGAAAGGAATTCCAATTTCCCAAGGAGAAAGATGCTTGAAAGATTGTGATAGAATACCTATATGTGAAAAAAAGATTGACAAAGGTTTCGGGACAGGTGTTGCACAGGGGGTGTTGGGTAAAATCTAATTACGCACAGCACGCAAGTATACGTGGTCAACAAGTAATATAATAGTAAGTAGAGTATCGTTCCCTAAGAGACTGTAATAAAAAATTAACTCTCACAATTACCAATTTTCTATTAATCCTAATTTTATTAAACTAATCAATTTCCAGTTTTAACTAAAAGTATTAAAAATATTAAAATCACCAAACAATCAATAAATTCTAAAAACTGAATTTTCAAACAAATATTGGAGAATTAGGCTTCCGACTTCACTCTAAGCATCACTCTTATTATTACACCTTTATTCCAGTTTAATTCACTATCCCCGTTTATTAATCAAGAACACGTATGTAGAACTAGCCACCTCTAGATGTACTAATACCGTATTAACTCAAATCCACAAATTAGATAGAATCAAGTTAAACACCTTAATCAACTAACTCACTATATCTCTATGTGAATTACAATTAAAGAAGGTTTAAGTGCAAGTCCTCTATCCGATTACATGCGATGTCAAGCATATCTCTACCCTAACATTCATCAAGATTCTGTTAATTCACAAAATTCAAGAACACATGCTATATTAACTAAGTCTAGACTCGTATTTCATCTCTCGAATTCATACAAGTCCACGAAGAACTGTTGATCAGGCAATTCATAAATTCAAGCTCAAATTAATATAGATAAACTGGATAATAGCTTATTAAACTAAAAATCAAAGTTACAATCATTGTTCCACTTAAAGATCTGTCTTAAGCCTAAAAAATATTTAGTTCATCATAAATGAAATAATAACTAAATAAATTAAAGATATGATCTTTTCAATTACAAATATAAAACTAAAGAAGAAGAATAATGCAGAACACCCTTCATTTTAGCCTTAATTCGCAATCAGTATGAAAGTTCTTCAAAATCTTCACTCCAACGCTCGCTATGAAAATATGTCCTTAATCTCTGCTAATTACTTTGCATGACGATGATCTTGTTGTTCGTTGCATAATAAATATCCAACACATGAATTCTGGTCGAAATCCCATGTCATATAGAGTCCAAACACATTCCAAGCACTAAAGTCCACGTTCTAGCAGTGTTTCAAACAAGCCAGGACTGTCAGGTTTCAGGACCCCCCGCCCCGTCGGGGGTATATTATTGGGAAATGCCCGCCCCGATGGGCTAGGCTACTGACTCCAGAATTGAAGACCCCCCGCCCCGACGAAGGTGTAAGGCTAAAATAGGCCCGCCCCGGCGGGCTATCACACTGACTTCTGACTTTGCTTGTTCTTCATAATTGCTAAGATGTTGCTCCAAATGCCTCCTTTCTTTATCACTTGCCACACCAACCACCCTAAACATAAAATAACAAAAAGCTAGTAAAAATAAATAGAAAAGCAAGGAATTAACAACGAATAAGCTTGAATTAGAAATGAATTCGTGGATATAAAATCCACTTATCAAAATCCCCCAAACTTAAACCATGCTAGTCCTCGAGCACAAATCAAAATACCATGCTATACAATACAATGCAATGATACGTAATGCATCTAATCTATATGTCTTTGAATCCAACAGCGTCATAGAATCAAAATTATTCCACCGGCCAAAGGGAAATCAAGCAAACACTACAACTTTTAATTACCAAAACCAATCGATAATTCCTTACTAATCCTCGAATCTTAAACCATTATCACTGGTATAGTGTGTGTGTGATCAACATCTCTGCTCATTTATACTAATTCAAATTCAATACATAACCAATCTCTTATTAGGAATCATACAGAGAAAACTCAAAAAATTCAAAAGCGCATTTAGTTCCAACTAATATGAACATTTATATATATATATATATATATATATATATATATATATATATATATATATATATATATATTCACGGGGCTTTTTGCTCTTTTCCCGTTTCATTTTTTTTTTACATGATCTGCAATGTCTCATTCCATTAGGCTAATAGTGTTACCCTTAGCGAGCTTTCAACCAACGACTCCCAGACCATAGAAGACCTTAGGGCGCTAGGTGTTAAGACACCCCTACAGGCGTACTTGGTCAAGTAACAAAGGCCCCAAAACAAAACTAGTCAGGACACACACACACACACACACACACACACACATATATATATATATATATATATATATATATATATATATATATTAGACATAGATAAATATAAAGATTATGTACCCCACATTTATCCCCCCAAACTTAGGTTCTTACCCAATTCTTCGTCTTCACTGCCTATCCTTGTCCTTTTCTCATTTACATTGGCATTATCCTTTAGAAACTCTTTATGTATCAATTTTAATCGAATCAGTCAACACCGATGTTATTAGCGTGCTACCCGTATTATACCAGTTTCAAACAAGAATAAGATCCAATTCATAACATAAACTCCATCAAGGTTCTAATAATCAATACTGTAACTGTCAACTTAATCTCAATCTCATCATTGGCCAAAATAATATGAACTAAAACAATTGCTGGACATATGCAATTTTAACACATTATTTAACTAAATTCTTTTTTTTTCATTTTATTTTATATATATGTAGGGTAAACATAACATGAATGCAACTAAATAAAAACTATTTATGCTCCTAAGCTACTATGCAATTATATGATTACATGAATGCAACAATTGATCAACCTAAACTAACCAATAAACTACTATGCAAACCTAGCTTAATGAACTTAAATATGCAAACATGAAATGAAAACATGAAAATAAATCCCCCAAACTTTACAATTACAATGCCCTCATTGTATAGATATATCGATAAAAATATGAGGACTTCCCTATAATCACTTTAAGCTTGGGGTGGTGGTGTGTTGTGTTCTTCTTCATCAGAGTCACTTGGTGGAAATCGTGGAATTGGGGCCGGTTGCTGGTATAGAAATTGAGCATTAGGATTGGAGATTTGTAGCGTCGTGTTCAATGATGCAAACGATAAGTTCATTGCTTCAAACATGTGATCCTGCCTAGCTGCGAGTCACCGCATCTCCCGTCGTGCTTCCTTGTTGTGCTCATCCATTTGGCTTTGAAAAACAAGAAATTGAGGGCTAGATATGGCATCGAATGGTGGTTCAGCCTCTGCTCCTTGCTCTCCCATCGTCACATCCTCATCATCTGAGGTGTCTTCAGCGTTAACTTCGTCCTCCGAAGCTGATGGAAAAATAAAGCCTAATCCTCTAGGATGGGAATCACCCCTAACCCACACCGAATACCGCATAATCATTCTAGAATCTAGTAGCTGAAATGGCATCTGAGTGGGTTCATCATCGGACCATATAACACCTGCTTGACGACATAACCCACAAATGAGTGATGGGTGTGGCAAGCCGCCCAAGAAATTTCTGCGTAAGTAGCGGCGAATTGAAAAACTGATTATGGCCCCGATGTCGATGATGAAATCTTGCACAATCGCATATAAAAGTAGTGTTTTTTCTTTGGTCACGTCCGATGTGTGTGTGGACGGAAACAATTTTGCACATAAGAAGGCGTACCATATCTTCCTATATCTGCTGAGATCCTTGCTGTGAAAAATTGTGCCTCCTTTCTGACCCTTGAACCATGTTATTCCCAGCTTAGTCATTTCTTTGAGAATAGCCTCAAAGTCAGGATCGAAATTGCTTAAGTGAGCATATTGGCACTGTCTAGGCACTCGTAACTAGTAATATATGTTGATGGCATCGGCACTGAACGGAACCAATCTACCCTGCACAAAAGCGTTGAAAAGGGCCTTGTCCTCGGCATTTACATAAAATTCTTTGACCACATTTACAACGGCGGCATCGGGTTCCTCCGTGAACTTGTTCCACCATTTCTGATATATCTGTTGCATCATCTCACTGTCGACATGGTCCGATGCAAACCCCCGCTCCGGTGTAAGTGCTTTAGTCACCATATAGTCGTAACGGTCGGCGGCGGTGGCACTTTTGAATTTGTGTATGTCGAAGGTTCGTGATGGTGGTGTTGTTGTGGAACTCTCTCCCCGTTGCCTCTTTGAGGTGGGTTTGGATGCCATTGAATTTCGGAAGCCTTAACAACAATATCCCCCCCCCTAAACTGCACCCACAAAAATTGTCGAACACTTGGTGTGCACACTGTTTTATCCCCCCAAACTTGATAATTTTGCTTCTACTATGGTGCTAGGAATGGAGGAATTATAGAACAACGTGCTCACTCTCAATCTTTGTATAGCTTCCCTCTAAAAGACCTTAATTCGTAGCTGTCTGAGTTGGTTGAATGTAAGTGGTGAAATTGGGTTATGGGTTAATGAATTTATAGTAATGGTGTGAGGGAGAGGTTTGTGGGTTGGACTAATGGGTTGAAGTAGGTAATTATGTTAATGAAGTGGGAAGATGGAGTGTGAGTTGTCAAAATCATGGGTAGATAGTTGGGGTTATATATGGGAATGGGTAGTTTATTTGAGGGAGAAGTGGAAGTATTGTAAACATATGTAACTGCCAAACTCGACTGGTTCATATTCAGGACCCCCACCCCGGCGGGGGGTATAAGGCTTATTACGCCTCCCAAATGACATGCATCTTTGTAATTGGAATTGAGAGACCCACCCAGCTGGGGATATATAGTGCGATAGGGGCTTCTTGCCATGGGGCCTGCCTGTTAATCGAGTCGTTTTTTGCTTGTTTCTTCCCTTCAACTCCAAACCATAATCATTTTAGAATCCTGCAATACCATGAAACCTAAATATGAGTAGATTATCAAGATGATGGAGAGAATATCATGAATATGCAACTTAACTAATTAGTATATGAACTTATTCTATATTACTAATTATGCTAACCTATAATTTGACGGTTATGAATAAAAATATGAAAAATAAAAGTACGATTGGGTTGCCTCCCAATTAGCGCTTGATTTTAAGTCGTTCAGCCTGACTGTGATGCCCCCAAAATAGGTATACAACACCCATTCTGAGTCGCCAAATACATGGTACAGAAACAACTACAACTTTATTAATACAACTGTCGTGCAAAATAGGATAACACTTAAACTGTTAGTTTAAATAGAAATATTGTCGTCTAGACAATATCCACACTCAAATAAGTCCTCATTACAATTATTGATACACTATTTTACAAAATAGTGAGGACTATTAAAACAACTTCTAGAACCATCATTCCACACCCCGACTAGTACTCGCTACATTCTCGCCTCCTGAGAAGAAAAATGGAACAAAAAGGAAAAGGGTGAGCTCAACTAGCCCAGTAAAGAACATTATGACTAAGATAACATAGAAAAAATTATCGTTAGTCTTCAACAGGGAAAAATCTAATAGAATACAATAGACAACCCATTTTAAATCAATATTCGCAGCGGAAATAATAATTCATTAGAAGAGTTAAGTAGAGAATGAAATCTATTGTCTTCTATATAAGAATTTCAAAGTTCATCGTTGATATTTTATCCCTGTAACATCAATCAATATATATCTGGAATCAAATATTCATTTTTTTAACTACAGGCCAAAGATATTCATCAGTTGGTCATGTTCATTTAAACACCTGTTCATCTTTGTACTACGGGCCAAAGATATTCATCAAAAATCATTCATCTTTGCACTACAGGCCAAAAATATTCAATAATATCATCATTTAGGACTGAGGATGATGATAAATATTTTAAAGGAAACGAATCTAGTGAAACAAAATAACAAATATTAAGGATTCGTATTTCGGTTTATCCATGTCCAAAAATACCTTATAAATAATCATAGTGGAGTAAAATTCAAGAATGATCAAAACATGGATACAATCAAAGCTAGTATCCATAATAGATATTTTAGAGGAAAAACAAAATTTTAATTTTTCTGTGAATAATGCCGTATTCGTGAATAGTGCCATATACGTGAATAGTAACTCCGACACTAAAAGACAAGAATTTCACAAGGAAATACTCCCAACATTTTGGCATAATGATATTTGAATGTGGGATATATGAGTATATGAGGAGGAAAAGTATTTTTGTTGCAAAAGTTGTTTAAAACATGTTAAACATGTCTGTGGGCCCATTTCTTGACTGAAATTTTATTATAGCCTGTAGAATCGCCCGTTTGTGGATTTCGGTCAATTTCTGTTTGGAATTTGGAAAAACTTTCTTCTACAAAGTTGTAGATAATGGAATTTTCTATGAAAGAGATAAAAGGTTCGAGTTTTCTGACAAAAGGGCCATTTATTATGAATTATTGAAGTTCCGAAGTTCCGAAATAATTGATTTTATGAAGTTTTAATTATTTTTTTAAGAAAAACATTTTTTTTACATTTTTGGGTCTCATTAAACATGTGTTAAGTTGCTGAATTCAAATTCTTGGTGTGCGTAGGAATTTATATATAATATATTAATATTATATTAAATTTTCTGCTTTGGTGTTCTAAGCATTTTCCTATAAATAGGGTGCTTAGGTTAGAATTACAAATCACACTAGAAACTGAAATCTTTTCTCTTTCTCTCTCGATATATTTAGCGTATTATTGTGAGTATTTTGATACTTTGAGTGTTGTTATACGGTGCAAGTTCCCTTCAAAGACTATATTCAAAGATTCCAAATGTAAGTACTATTCTTTCGAGGTAAGGGATATTATTTTTTTTTAAAATGATATTATCCCCATTATTATATTATTAAAATATAATAATATATTTAAATGAATTATTTTATCAGAAAAAGATAAAATATTAATTTTCAACAATTGTCACATTAAAAATTTTCTCCATCTATATCCACATAAAATGAATATTTTCCTTATCATATAAATCAATAATTAATTATTCACAAATAATATTACAAAATCACAATATCGCAACCGGTGCCGCTCTTAGAAAGAGGGGCTTTCCAATAAGGATTTCTCCTTCTTTCAAAGCGCAATTAGGTGACCAAACATCTCCTTAGACAGAACTTTCTAGACATTGCCAATAATGTTATCTAATAATATTTATTCGGATAATATGAATTATTGCTCCGATAATGAGAAATACTCTATAGTGACAATTATTGAAACAACAGTAATATAAAATATCAACGTAGCAATTATTGAATCAATAAAATAAAATATTGAACAGTAATTACTGTAACAATTATTGAGTAATGCCTTCTTACGTAAGAATCAATAATTGGTGCAATACCGTGTGCTACTGTGTTTTAACCACCGAGTATTTCAACAGTATTAACGGTAACAACTACGCCATTATTTATAAACAACTTATACTTGTCGTTTTCTTCATCCAATCGCTTTCCGTTATGGAGCCCACATAATTTCAAGTAAATGCATTTAATATTCCCGAAATGACAAAGAATATTCCACGACCAAACGAATATTCCCCGACAACAATAAATATTTTATAACCACTTGCTTATTTGAAATATTTGCGCATTTTACCCATAACTAATCATATTAATCAAATTAACCCTTACTATTTCAAAATAATAAATAGAGAAAATTTAATTTCATTAATAATATGTTGGGGTCTTACAACCTCCCCTCCTTATGAAATTTCGTCCTCGAAATTGACGTACGCACCTGGTGTTTCAAAAAGGTGAGGGTACCTCGCTTTCATTTCCGTTTCCAACTCTCAGGTCATTTCCTCAATAGCATGGTTCCTCCACAAAACTTTAACTTGTGGTATGAACTTTGTGCGTAGGACATGCTCTTTCCTATCCAAGATCTTGACATGTACCTCCTCATACGTTAAGTCTTCAGCTATCTCGTCCGGTTCTAACTCAATAACGTGATTCGGGTCTTTCACATATTTACATAGCACAGATATATGAAAAACATTATGAACACGAGACATACTTAGAGGTAACGCGAGTCTATAGGCCACATTTCCTACTCGGTCAAGAATCTGATATGGACCAATAAATTGTGGATTGAGCTTTCCTGTGACAACCCCAAAATAGGTCCATTCCATCCAACCCATTCCGAGTCACCAAATATATGGTACAGAAAACAACTACAATTTTATTAATACAATTGTCGTGCAAGATACGA
Source organism: Panax ginseng (assembly GCA_020205605.1). Classification (NCBI taxonomy): domain Eukaryota; kingdom Viridiplantae; phylum Streptophyta; class Magnoliopsida; order Apiales; family Araliaceae; genus Panax; species Panax ginseng. The sequence continues at coordinate 73,955,829 of CM035145.1, forward strand.
CAACACTTAAACTGTGAGTTTAAATACAAATATATACAACTGTGACTCATGTCCCAACCGTGGACATCACCTCATAATGACACCTCACATAAAGGTATAGTCAAAAACTGTTTTAGAAATTAGAATCTTTGGGAAGTGCTCAAGGAAACCTTCGTACATGGGAGGCCATGCGTCTAGGTTATGATAGATATCATATGCCCACAAAATTATCCTTGGTTGACCCAATAGACCCCAAAATAAAACGAGAAAATTACTATCATATTTTTCCCAATGGTGTGTCTTCTCTTGACATATCATTATCTCCACCGTCTCTAATTGAGAATTATACTTCAACCAAACTCCAAGATTATATAGGTAGTGCTTGTAAATATACTCGAAGAAGTGGATGAGCACATCCTGCCTTTATGATGATACGAGGTTGTATGTCATTAGACATCTTGTATGATAGTGGCAAAACACCCTTCCAACGTTGGGTTCGCTTCACCCTATTTGATTCAACAAATATAACTACTAAATGATGACCATCGTTCTATTCCCCTGTTACCCCCGCTCGACCCAGCTACTCTCGTATTACCTGAAAGGAATTGTGAAGCAAAAGGGTGAGCACAACTAGGTCAGTAAAGAATATTATGACTAATGATAAATAAATTATCAATAGTCTTCATCAGTAATAAATCAGAGATTTAGAATATATGGTAGATGATAAAACGTTTCAACCATAGTTGCAGCGGAATGAGCAATCCATTAGAAGAGTCTAATAGACCATAAAGTCTATTATCTTCTCTATGTTAAAAGTCCAGCAACAATGTTTTATCCCTGTAACATCAATCAACAATTCTGGTTCACAATCATATGAATAACTCATAATCATAATTGTGGTTCTAAATTCCTCTTCTCATCCATGACAAAGATAATTTTCATCACCTGTCTTTACCTGAAACATCAAAGATCATGGTTATACCAAATAACAGTTCCTGTTCATAATCATACTAATAAATTCATCTTTTCACTACGGGCCAAAGATATTCATTAACAGCTTTATCTTTGCACTACTGAGGCCAAAGATATTCAACAACGAGTCATCTTTTGCACTACAGGCCAAAGATATTCATATCTCAAAGAAATACATAATCATTTCAGAATTTATATAAACCATAATTATAACCATGTTGATAAATTCACCTTTGCACTTAAGCTAAAGATATTCAATTATAAATTCAATGGTCATGATCATACTAGTCACAATTCAACTTTTCACTACTGGCCAAAGAGAACCCTAGTCATGATCATACCAATAATCTACCCATCTTTACACTCCAGTGAAAGAAAATTTCAACATCAGGGTTATAAAAATGTTATATATGATAATAAAATCAATATAATCAACATATAGATTTAATCTCTAGAGTAATATTCATAAATCAACTATAATTTGGTTAGAAAAAGAAACCAATTTTGTAGTGAATAGTAACTCGTGAATAGTAACTCGTGAATAGTAACTCATGAATAGTAACCCGTCGTGAATAGTAACTCATGAATAGTAACCCCGACATGAAAAAGTTCCAAATTTGATAAAAATTTCCAACCAATATTTTGGCATAATGATATTGAAGAAAATATCATTTTAAGAAGAAAATAACACCCCTTACTATCCCTCACAATCCCTTACCATCTCTTACCTCAAAAGAGCAGTACTGGAATGTCGGATATAACGTTGAACGAACTTGCACCGTATAGCAATACTTAAAGTACTAAAATACTCACAAAAATACGCTCGATATTATAGAGAGAGAAATCTTTAGTTTCTGGTGTGATTTTCAATTCAAACCTAAGCACCATATTTATAGGAAAATTCTTAGAACACCAAAGCAAAAAATTTAATATAATATTAATATATTAAATATAAATTCCTACGCCAACCTTTGAATGCTAGATATCAGCCAAAACATGTGCCAACATTACCAAAACGTTTTTCATACTAAAATTATTGAAAACTCCAAAATAAAAATAAAAATCAATTAATCTGGAACTTCAATAATTCATAATAAATAGCCCTTTTATCAGAAAATTCGAATCTCACGAATTTTTATAGGAAATTTCATTATCTACAACTTTTCACAAGAAAGTTTTTCCAAATTCCAAACAGAAATTGACCGAAATCCACAAACAGGCGATTTTATAGGCTATAATCAAATTTCAGTCAAGAAATGGGTCCACCAACATGTTTAACATGTTTTAAACAACTTTTGCAACAAAAATACTCTTCCTCCTCATATACTCATATATCCCACATTCATTGTAAAAATATTACCATTATTATTTAATTAAAATATAATAATAAATTATTTTATCAAAAAAGATAAAATATCAATTTTCAACAATTGTCACTTTAAAAAAATTTCTCCATCTATATCCACATAAAATGAATATTTTTCTTATCATATAAATTAATAATTAATTATTCATAAATAATATTACAGAATCACAATAATGACAACCAGGCAGTTCACAGGAAAGAGGGGGCTTTCCAATAAGAATTTCTCTTTACTGGCGCGCAATTAGGTGACCAAACCTTTCCTTGACAGAACTTTCTAGACATTGCCAATAATGCTATCTAATAATATTATTCAAATAATATGAATTATTGATCTGATAATGGGAAATACTGTGCAATGACAATTATTGAGACAACAATAATATAAAATATCAACGCAAAGAATTATTGAATCAATAAAATAAAATATTGAACAGTAATTACTATAACAATTATTGAGTAGTGTCTTCTTACGTAAGAATCAATAATTGTGCAATACCGTGTGCTACTGTGCAACAACGCATATTATTGTATTTTAACCACCTGGTATTCCAACAGTGTTAACGGTAACAACTACGCCGTTATTTATAAAAATTCTCTTTTATCGTTTTCTTCATCCAATAGCTTATTACATTATGGGGCCCACAAAGGTCTTGCTACCGTGCATTTATATTCCCGATAGAAAGAATATTCCACGACCAAACGAATATTCCCCGATAGAAAGAATATTTTAAAACCACTTGCATATTTTGAAAAAAAATTCATATATCACCCTTAACTTTAACTTTTATCAATTTAACCATTTACTGAATAGTAATTATAAGAAAAATTGAATACTTTTATTTCATAAAACTCCCTTCCATGGAGCAACTCTCAACAATACATGATCCCCAATACTAAATTCCACGTCCTTTCGATGAAGATCCTCATAGTTTTTTTGTCGATCCTATGCCGTTTGTATACGTTGTCGAATCATTTGGATCTTTTTTGTAGTCATACGTACCAACTCTGGTCCCAATAACGTTGCTTCTCCCACCTCATCCCAACATACTGGAGAGCGACACTTTCGTCCATACAATGCTTCAAATGGAGCCACACCTATACTTGTCGGATTACTGTTGTTGTAGGAGAATTCCACCAATGGTAGGTACTTATCCCAACTCCCTTTGAAATCTAGGACACAAAGTCTTAATAGATATTCAAGAGTTTGAATAGTCCTCTCTGATTGCCCGTCCGTTTAACGATGGTATGCCGAACGGAATCATAAATCCGTGCCCATAGCTTTTTGCAAGCTAACCCAAAATCTTGAAGTGAATCTTGGGTCACGATCCGAAACTATGGATACTGGCATGCCATGCAATCTCACAATCTAATTTACATACATATGAGCAAGACGTTCAAGGGAATAAGTCTCCCGTATCGGCAAGAAATGAGCAGACTTGGTTAATCTATCAACAATAACCCAAATAACATTTATGCCTTGAGAAACCGTGGGAAGACCCGTAACAAAATCCATGGTAATATGTTCCCACTTCCATTTCGGAATCTCAAGTGGTTGTAATGGACCCTTAGGCACTTGATGCTCCGCCTTTACACGTTGAAAAGTTAAACACATCGAGATAAACTTTGCAATCTCTCTCTTCATATTATTCCACCAAAATGTATATCGAAGATCACAATACATTTTGATACTTCCAGGATGGATTGCAAATGGTGTATTGTGTTCCTCCATCATGATCTTGTACTTCAAATCAGAATCATTAGGAACACAAAATCTGGAGTGGACTCAAAGTATTCCTTCTTTATCGATTCTTACCTCAGGAATAACACCTTCTTGTACTTTCTTCTTCATACGCATCAGCTCCGGGTCTGTGACTTGAGCAACTTTAACTTTTTTGATTAAAGTTGGTTCTATACGTATACTTGACATCATTGCATGGGTCCCAGGAGTCTTGAATTCTATCTTCATCTTTTGTAAATCACACAAAATGGGCCTTTGGGTTGACAACATCGCACTTGTTCCCACGTATGATCTTCTACTCAATGCGTCGGCTACCACGTTCGCTTTTCCAGGATGGTATTGAATGGTATGGTCGTAATCTTTCAACAGCTCGAGCCAACGTCGTTGCCGCATGTTGAGTTCTTTTTGGGTGAAGAAATATTTGAGGCTTTTATGGTCTAAATATATCTCCACTTTCTCCCCATATAGATAGTGCCTCCAGATCTTTAAGCGGCAAAACGATCACGCCGCCTCTCTAGATCATGAGTAGGATAATTCCTCTCATATTCTTTAAGTTATCGCGAGGCATAGGCTATAACTTTCCCACATTACATGAGAACATATCCTAACCCTTTGCCTGAAGCATCGCTGTAGATAACAAATCCATCTGAACCAGATGGTATTGTTAAAACAAGTGCCGAAATGAGTCTCCTCTTGAGATCTTGGAAACTCTTCTCGCATTCCTCGCTCCATACAAATTTGTATCTTTACGAGTCAGCTGAGTTAACGGAGTAGCGATTTGAGAAAACCCTTACACAAATCTCCGATAATAACCAGCTAAGCCCAAAAAGCTACATACTTTGGTCACCGATTTTGGTTTCTCCCAACTTTATATTGCTTCAATCTTCGCCGGGTCAACATATACTCCATGTTTTGACACCACGTGACCAAGGAATGCTACTTCCTCAAGCAAGAACTCGCATTTCTTCAGCTTGACATATAGCTTGTTATCACGTAGCCTTTGCAGTACCAACTTCAAATGGTGCTCATAATCTTCACGGCTTTTAGAATATATGAGGATGTCATCAATAAAGACAACAACGAACTGATCCAAATAATCCTTGAATACTCGGTTCATCATATCTATGAAATTCGTAGGAGCATTAGCCAATCCAAAAGACATGACTAGGAATTCATAATGCCCGTACCGAGTTCTGAAGGCAGTCTTCGAAATATCCTCAGTTTTAACCTTCAGCTGATGATATCCAGAACGAAGATCGATTTTTGAAAAGAATTGTACTCCTTACAACTGGTCAAACAGGTCATCAATGCGAGGTAGCGGATACCTATTCTTGATAGTGACATGGTTTAAGTCCCGGTAGTCAATACAAAGTCGCATTCTCCCATCTTTCTTCTTTACAAATAAAACAGGAGCACCCCAAGGAGATGTACTAGGACGAATGAAACCGATGTCCAACAACACCTGTAGTTGGACCTTTAACTCCTGAAGTTCAATAGGAGCCATTTGATATGGGGTTTTAGAAATGGGCTTTGTACCAAGTTCAAGATCAATAAAGAAATCAACTTCACGTTCTGGGGGTAGACCGGGAAGTTCTTCAGGAAATACGTCAGGAAAGTTACTAACAACAGGAATATTATTCAAATCTGATGTGTCTTTATTCAAATCCATAACATAGGCTAAGAAAGCTTGATATCCGTTTTTTAATAAACGAATGGCTTTATGGCTTGATATAACAGTGATTGATTTTAATGGTTTAGTTGCTTGAATTCGAACTGTTGTGGACAGGTTGTTTAGGAATATGAAAAATAACAACCTTACAAAAATAATCAATTTTGGCATGATGAGTAGTTAACCAATCAATCCCTAAAATCACATCAAAAGCAAGTATCTTTAAAGAGATAAGGTCAACAGGTAATGTGATGGTGCCAACTTGGATCAAATAAGATTTATAAACAGTGGATGTGATGAAAGTTTCTCTTAACGGAGTTTCCACAGATAGGTCAAAGTCTAATTTCTCCAGAGTCAAATTTAAACGTTGAGCACAAGTAGGAGAGATAAATGAATGGGTAGCACCGGTATCTAGTAAGGTATAAACTTCACAAGAATTTATGATTAGCTTACCAGTGATCACCTCATTTTGGTTCCTCGCATTTTGACCAGTCACGACAAACGCTCTTCCGAGGCGAGATTGACTTTGACTTTTACGGGATGACCTTTTGAGTCACCATCCCTACTGGACTTGGTTTTGCTACAATACAATCTCGAGTGATATGTCCTTCCTTTTCACAATTATAGCATACCTTGAACTGTTGTGGACAGTTTGGGCTGATATGTCCCTCTTTTCCACATTTATAGCATACGACCGGTGGTCGTTCTCCTCCCTTAGAACCAGTTGTTGATGGTGCTGACGTCTTCACATTGTCATTGTTAAATCTCCTCTTTTTAAAATCTCCCCCCGACTCGCTTCTTCTATTCTCATGGCCATGATTACCACCAGAGTGGTTGCCGCTCTTGTCCGTATTCTTATTTCTTCGCTGGTTATCGTTGTTCTGATGACTACTGTCACCGGTATGATCCTGGTTGTGGTCCCTCGGTTGACCGTACTCGTTATCTCGCTCTAATAATTGAGCCCTATTGACAACATCTGAATAGAGGCAAAATTTATGAGAAATGAGATATTGATGTATGCCGGGTTTCAAACCTCTCAGAAACATCCGCGTCATACGTTCCTCATTCTCCACCAAATGAGGTGCAAACTCGATAACTCATGCTAACTTCACCTCGTCTTTGGGACACACGTCGTGTTGTTTTGTTCCAATCTAATAAACTCTACCTCCTTCATATACGCAACACTTTCGTGAAAGTATTTGTCATTGAACAGCTTCTGAAATGTCTCCCAAGACATGCCGAGGTGGATGGATGGATGCTTCCATTCCCACCAATGTCCGCCTCATTACGGAACATAAAAGTGGCGAATGGAACTTTATGTTCCTCCGTGCATCCCAAGACATCGAATATCTTGGTAATTTTCTTGACCCACGTCTCTGCCTTAATCGGATCCGGCTTTCCCCAGAATTCTGGTGGTCCCAACTCTTTGAACTGCTTAGTTGTGACCAGCTGTGCGTGGCCATTGTTTCTTCCTATATTTTGAACAGAAATCTCCTTCGTCTGGTTTTGCATGAATCGCAAAAAGCTTCTAAACATCTCATCGTTCATCATCTGCTCAGTGGTGTTGTTTACAGGAGGAACATTGCCAGCCTGTTGCACGTTCTCCTCATTGGTGAGCAAAGGTGTCTCCACGGTCTCATTTATTCCACTGTTAACATTCTCAGTCGACATTCTCAAATACTGCCATAAAACAAGGGTTAATTTAATAAATTAACATATCACATAATATCCCTATATTATGACCGACCAACAAATAAGCTTAGGTAGGACACACTAGCGAAGGATTTACTCGTCTCTCCCCTCCTAGTTCTATTCCCCGATCTCCTCTAGAGACCATATCCCTAAGCTTTGATACCAACTGTGACGCCCCCAAAATAGGTATACAACACCCATTCTGAGTCGCCAAATACATGGTACAGAAACAACTACAACTTTATTAATACAACTGTCGTGCAAAATACGATAACACTTAAACTGTGAGTTTAAATACAAATATTATCGTCTAGACAATATCCACACTCAATTAAGTCCTCATTACAATTATTGATACACTATTTTACAAAATAGTGAGGACTATTAAAATAACTTCTAGAACCATCATTCCACAACCCGACTAGTACTCGCTACATTCTCGCCTCCTGAGAAGAAAAATGGAACAAAAAGAAAAAGGGTGAGCTCAACTAGCCCAGTGAAGAACATTATGACTAAGATAACATAGAACAAATTATCGTTAGTCTTCAACAGGGAAAAATCTAATAGAATACAATAGACAACCAGTTTTAAATCAATATTCGCAGCGGAAATAATAATTCATTAGAAGAGTTAAGTAGAGAATGAAATCTACTATCTTCTATATATGAATTTAAAAGTTCATCGTAGATATTTTATCCCTGTAACGTCAATCAATGTATATCTGGAATCAAATATTCATTTTTTCATTACAGGCCAAAGATATTCATCAGTTTGTCATGTTCATCTAAACACCTGTTCATCTTTGCACTACGGGCTAAAGATATTCATAAAAAATCCTTCATCTTTGCACTACAGGCCAAAGATATTCAGTAATATCATCATTTAGGACTGAGGATGATGAAAAATATTTTAAAGGAAACGAATCCAGTAAAACAAAATAACAAATATTAAGGATTCGTATTTCAGTTTATCCATGTCCAAAAATACCTCATAAATAATCATAGTGGAGTAAAATTCAAAAATGATCAAAACATAGATACAATCAAAGCTAGTATCCATAATAGATATTTTGGAGGAAAAACAAAAATTTAATTTTTCTGTGAATAGTGTTGTATTCGTGAATAGTGCCATATACGTGAATAGTAACCCCGACACTAAAAGACAAGAATTTCACAAGGAAATACTCCCAATATTTTGGCATAATGATATTGAAAGAAATAATATCATTTAAAAAAAAATAATATCCCTTACCTCGAAAGAATAGTACTTCTGGCTGGAATACTGAATATAGTGCTGAAGGGAACTTACACCGTATAACAACACTCAAAGTATCAAAATACTCACAAGAATACGCTCAATATATCGAGAGAGAAAGAGATAAAAGATTTCAGTTTCTGGTGTATTTTTCAATTCTAACCTAAACACCCTATTTATAAGAAAATGCTTAGAACACCAAAGCAGAAAATTTAATATAATATTAATATATTATATATAAATTCTTACGCACACCAAGAATCTGAATTCAGCAACTTAACACATGTTTAATGAGGCCCAAAAATGTAAAAAAACGTTTTTCTTAAAAAAATAATTAGAACTTCCAAAAATCAATTATTTCGGAACTTCGAAACTTTAATAATTCATAATAAATGGCCCTTTTGTCAGAAAAATTCGAACCTTATGTCTTTTTCATATGAAATTCCATTATCTACAACTTTGCAGAAGAAAGTTTTTCCAAATTCCAAACAGAAATTGACCGAAATCCACAAACAGGCGATTCTACATGCTATAATCAAATTTCAGTCAAGAAATGGGCCCACAGACATGTTTAACATGTTTTAAATAACTTTTGCAAGTAAAATATTCTTCCTCCTCATATACTCATATATCCCACATTCATTGTAAAAATATCCCCATTATTATATTATTAAAATATAATAATATATTTAAATGAATTATTTTATCAGAAAAAGATAAAATATTAATTTTCAACAATTGTCACATTAAAAATTTTCTCCATCTATATCCACATAAAATAAATATTTTTCTTATCATATAAATCAATAATTAATTATTCACAAATAATATTACAGAATCACAATACTGGCAACCAGGCCGTTCCCAAGAAAGAGGGGGCTTTCCAATAATGATTTTTCCTTACTGGCACGCAATTAGGTGACCAAACCTCTTCTTAGACAGAACTTTCTAGACATTGCCAATAATGTTATCTAATAATATTTATTCAGATAATATGAATTATTGCTCCGATAATAAAAAATATTGTGTAGTGACAATTATTGAAACAACAGTAATATAAAATATCAACGTAGCAATTATTGAATCAATAAAATAAAATATTGAACATTAATTATCGTGTAATAATTATTGAGTAGTGCCTTCTTACGTAAGAATCAATAATTGGTGCAATACTGCAAATACTTCGTGTTTTTAACCACCGAGTATTTCAACAAAGATTAACTTGAATAACTACTTCATTATTTTTATAAACAACTTATACTTGTCGTTTTCTTCATCCAATCACTTTTCGTTATGGGGCCCACACAAGGTCGCTACCGTCGTATGAATATTTCCGACAAAGGAAGAATATTCCACGACTTAAACGAATATTCCCCAACAAATGATAAATATTTTATAACCACTTGCTTATTTGAAATATTTGCGCATTTTACCCATAACTAATCATATTAATCAAATTAACCCTTACTATTTCAAAATAATAAATAGAGGAAATTTAATTTCATTAATAATAAGTTGGGGTCTTACACTGACTATTCCTTGTTTATGGTGCGTCAGCTAGTGTGATTGTGATGACATCCATGTTTGAATTGCCACCCCAATAATGCTTTACCCTTTGACCGTTGACCTTGAAAGTCTAGAATGGGTTTCTACTATAGAGTTCAACGGCGCCATTTGAGAAAACTCTTTTGATGGTGAATGGTCTCGACCATCTTGACTTAAGTTTGCCTGGGAACAACCTCAACCGTGAGTTGAACAATAGGACTGATTTCCTCGGTTCGAACGTTCTTTGTATGATTTTCTGGTCGTGCCATTTCTTTACCTTTTCTTTGTATAACTTCGAGTTCTCGTAAGCTTGAAGTCAGAATTCATCGAGCTCATTTAGCTGAAGTAGTCTCTTTTCACCCACAGCTGCTTGATCGAAGTTCAGTTTTTGAATAGCCCAGTAGGCCTTGTGTTGTAACTCCACAGGAAAGTGACATGCTTTTCCATAGACTAATTGATACGGTGACATACCAATTGGTGTTTTATACGCAGTCTGGTAGGCCCATAGTGCATCGTCCAACCTGAGAGACCAATCCTTTCGATTCCGGTTCACTACCTTCTCCAAAATTCTCTTCACCTCCCTATTCGAAACCTCAGCTTGCCCACTTGTTTGGGGATGATATGTTGTAGCTACCTTATGGTTGACCCCATACTTTGCCAAGAGAGCAGTAAACGATCTGTTGCAGAAGTGACTACCCTCATCACTTATAATAGCACTTGGCGTGCCAAATCTCATAAAAATATTCTTCTGCAAGAATTTGAGAACCACTTTATCATCATTAGTCGGGAATGCCATGGCTTCAACCCATTTTGATACATAGTCCATCGCAAACAAAATGTACTGGTTGGTAAATAAGGAAGGGAATGGCCCCATGAAATTTATGCCCCAAACATTGAAAATCTCAACTTCTAAAATTGTTTGTAGTGGCATCTCATTCCTTTTCGATATGTTGCCCACCCTTTGACATCTATCACAAATTTTAACAAATTGGTGGGCGTCTTTAAATAATGTAGGCCAATAAAACCCGGCTTGAATCACTTTTGCCGCTGTTCTCTCACTACGATAATGCCCCCCATATGCAGATGAGTGACATTCATGCATTATGTTCTTCACTTCACTGTAAGGCACATACCTTCTAATCATCTTGTCGGCGCACTGTTTGAATAAGTAAGGCTCATCCCACATATAACACTTGACATCATGAAGAAACTTCTTTTTCTGTTGTCGTGTAAGATCAGGGGGAAGAACGTTGCCCACTAGATAATTCGTGAAATCCGCGTACCATGGAAATTTTGTATTTATCGTAAACATTTGCTCATTCGAGAATGACTTATGGATTACATATTTGTCCTCTTCCTCTGCACCCTGATTTTCCAGCCTTGACAAATGATCGGCAACTTGATTCTCCGTCCCCTTTCTATCCTTTATTTTTAAATCAATTTCTTGTAAAAGGAGAATCCATCAGATAAGGCGTGGCTTAGCATCTTTTTTTTGAAATTAAGTACCGAATAGCCGAGTGATCTGTATAAACTACTACCTTTGTCCCGATCAAGTATGCCCATAATTTATCGAATGCATACACCACTGCAAATAATTCTTTTTCCGTAATTGTGTAATTCATATGAGTCTCCGTGAGTGTCTTACTTGCATAGTATATGGCATGAAATACCTTCTCTCAGTGTTGACCCAAAACAGCCCCAACTGCATAGTCGTTCGCATCACACATTAACTTGAAGGGTATATTCCAATCCGGCACAACGATTACGGGAGTCGTAGTTAATTTCTTTTTCAATAGCTCGAATTCCAACTGACACTCCTCATCAAACTTAAAAACTGAATCCTTCTCTAAAAACTACATAAAGGTTTTGCAATTTTAGAGAAGTCCTTTATGAATCTCCTGTAGAACCCAGGATGTCCTAGAAAACTTCTAATTCCCTTAACTGAACTCAGTGAAGGAAGCTTTTCAATCGTTTCCAGCTTTGCTTTATCAACCTCTAATCCTTAAGCCGAGACTGTGAGACCCCAAAATTTATGAAATGAAAGTATTCATTTTTCTTATAATTATTATTCTATTTAGTAAATGGTTAAATTGAGAAAGGGTTAAAGTTAAGGGTGACATTTGAAAATTTTACAAAGTAAGCAAGTTGATATAAAATATTCATTGTGTCATGAAATATTCGATTGGTCTGGGAATATTTGTTTTAACAGGGAATATTCGTACGACGACACAATCATTGGTGGACCCCACAACGGAGGTATTGTCGTAGTTAGAAAATGACTGAAATATTTTTAAAAATAATGGCGAAAGTTTTACAATTAAACTGTTGAACTATCCGGTGATAAAAGTATAGTAATACGCGTGGTTGCTTAGTAGCACACGGTATTGTACATTATCTTTGATTATTGATGCTTATGTGAGAAGTCACTCAATTATTGCTACAGTAATTGCTGCATAATATCTCTCATATTATTGATTCAATTATTGTCACAATATCATCTGCATAATATTTTATAGTTTTAAATCAATAATTGAGACGACAAAGTTATTCATATTATTATTTACAATATTGACGATGTCTAGAAGTTCTGTCAACGAAAGGTTTGGTCACCTAATTGCGCGTCAATAAGGAGAAATCCTTATCGGAAAGCTCCCTCTTTCCTGGGAATGATCTGGTTGTTAAATATTGTGAGTTATAATATTAATGATGAATAAGTTCGTATTGATTAAAGATGAAATTGATAGTTCCATTGTGTGGGGATTATTAGTGTTAGTGGAAATCGATATTTATTTCGATAATAATTGATGTCTAGAGGTTATATTGACCAATCTTATAATTAATCGGATAAATGAGCAATTAATTGCTATTAATTCAATGATAATAACTATTTGTTCACATGTATGTACTATTGATTCACATGCATGTACTATTAGGGGAGGTGGTGCAAGATTGATAAGCATGACTAAATTAAAAATAGAGGTATAGATGAAGGTACTATACTGTAACTATTTTTTCTCATGTCTAGAACTATTGATTCACATGATTGTACTATTGATTCACCTGATGTACTATTAAGAGAGGTGGTGCAAGTTTGATAATACTTGCAGGACTAAATTAAAAATGAAGGAAAAGATGAATGTATTATACTGTAATATTTTGAGCCCCAAAACGTGCAATTATCAAAACTATGTTTTCCTATAAATAGAAGCTCATTCTTCCTTTTCATTCTCACCAATTCACTAAGACTCACAAGAGCAATTATAGAGAGAGAAGTTCTAGAGAGAACGAAGAAGAGAAGTCTGCTACTTCAGTATTTTAGTATCCAGTGTTCTTCTGAGGTAAGGGGTATTATTTATTTCATATTCTAAAGAGATATTATTTTTCGTATTCGTATGAATATTATTTTCGTTCAATATTCATAAAGAGTATTATCTTCGTTCAATATTCGTAGTAATATTATCTTTGTTAAATATTCATTGGAATATTATTTTCGTTCAATATTTGTAAGGGATATTATTTATTGTATTCGTAAGGGGTATTATTTATTTCGTATTCGTAAGGGATATTATTTTTGTTCAGTATTCATAAGAAATAATATTTTCTTCCATACTCTTTAGTATGTGAGTAATATTATTTCGTCTCGTATTCATGATTATACCATCATTCTGTTAAAGTATTGCTTCTATACTCCGCGAAATTAGTAGAATATCCTTGAAATTTGCTCTTCATCTATTATCACTTCACAAGGATATTTTCTGCACATTCTTGTTAAGTTTTAAGTTTTTCATGCCGGAGTACTGTCCATGAGTACTATTTATTTATACGGTACTATTCACAAAAGAGCTATTCACGGGTACTATTCCCAAAGCACTATTCATGGGATACTATTCATAGGGTACTATTCACCCAGAGTATTATTCATAACAAAAATTGATTTCTTTTCAGTCCAAATCATTTTTGATACAGTATCATTCTTGAATTTTACTCCACAAAGCAGTATCATGTTGGCAATTTGAACATTATTGAATTCTGGATAAATTAAATTATAAATCTTTAAAATTTATCCTTTGATTTCTTTTAATTGAATTATTATATCATTGTCATCATCCTCATGCTTATATTGTGATAAAAGTCATATGTGGCTTACGTGCATATAAGTACTATTGATTGTTATGATTATGACCAAGGATTATTCGGTATAATCATGACCGTAATGTTACAAATGATGTGGTAAAAATTTTCATTGGCCTGTAGTGCATTGATGGACAGTTGTTGGTATGATTATGACCAGGGATTATTCGGTATAATCATGACCATTGATGATTACATTAATATCCTTGGCCTGTAGTACATGGATGATTCAATGATGTGGTTTATTTATTAAGCTGAGTCTCAACGATAAAATTGACGATAAACTTTTTAAATCATAGAAGATAGTAGATATCATGCTCTACTCGACTCTTCTAATGGATTGCTTGTTCCGATGCAGTTAAACTTGATGTTTATTATATTTTATCGGTTTAACATCGTTGAAGGCTAACGATAATTTATTCTGCATTATCTTAGTCATAATATTTCTTCTTTGGCTGAGTTGAGCTCACCCTTTGTTTTCATTGTTCTCTTCAGGAAATGAGAATATAGTTGGGACTAGTCGGGGAATGGAGTGATGATGATGGATGTTTTCATTAGTAGTCCTCACTATTCAGTGAAATAATGTGATAATAATTGTAATGAGGACTTTATTTGAGTTTGGATACTCTCTACGAGACATTATCCGTGTTGAAACTCTCAGCAATGTTTTATCGTAATGTATAAAAGAAGTTTGTATTTAAATTTTGTACCATGTATTTGGTGACTCAAGATGGGTGATGTATACCTATTTTGGGGGCATCACAGTTGGTATAAAAGTTTAGGGATATGATCCCTGGCTGAGATGTGAGACAAGAACTAGGAGGGGAGAGACGGGGAATTCCTTCGCTAGTATGACCTACCTAAGTTTATTTGTTATTTAATTGGCCGGTCAGAGTATAGGGATAATATGTGGCATGTCAATTAACCCTTATTTTGAAACTATATTCTAGAATGATATTTGAAATACAGGAGATGAGAAATGGGAAAATCATGATAGAGAGGATATAACCGGGAAGGTACAATCCGAAAAGAAAGTAAGGTATTCTAATCTCTTCGAACTACCAGGTACGTAAATTTTGAGGGCGCAATTTCATAAGGAGGGGAGATTGTGAGACCCCGAAATTTATGAAATGAAAGTATTCATTTTTCTTATAATTATTATTCTATTTAGTAAATGGTTAAATTGAGAAAGGGTTAAAGTTAAGGGTGACATTTGAAAATTTTACAAAGTAAGCAAGTTGATATAAAATATTCATTGTGTCGGAGAATATTCGATTGGTCGGGGAATATTCATTTTAACAGGGAATATTCGTACGACGACATAATCATTGGTGGACCCCACAACGGAGATATTGTCGTAGTTGGAAAATGACTAAAATATTTTTAAAAATAACGGCGAAAGTTTTACCATTAAACTGTTGAACTATCCGGTGATAAAAGTATAGTAATACGCGTGGTTGCATAGTAGCACAAGGTATTGTAGATTATCTTTGATTATTGATGCTTATGTGAGAAGTCACTCAGTTATACTCAATTATTGCTACAGTAATTGTTGCATAATATCTCTCATATTATTGATTCAATTATTGTCACAATATCATCTGCATAATATTTATATTTTTAAATCAATAATTGAGACGACAAAGTTATTCATATTATTATTTACAATATTGGCGATGTCTAGAAGTTCTGTCAAGGAGAGGTTTGGTCACCTAATTGTGCGCTAATAAGGAGAAATCCTTATCGGAAAGGTCCCTCTTTCCTGGGAATGATCTGGTTGTTAAATATTATGAGTTATAATATTAATGATGAATAAGTTCGTATTGATTAAAGATGAAATTGATAGTTCCATTGTGTGGGGATTATTAGTGTTAGTGGAAATCGACATTATTTCGATAATAATTGATGTCTAGAGGTTATATTGACCAATCGTATAATTAATCGGATAAATGAGCAATTAATTGCTATTAATTCATATGCTTACAACTATTTGTTCACATGTATGTACTATTGATTCACATGCATGTACTATTAGGGGATATGGTGCAAGATTGATAATACTTGCATGACTAAATTAAAAATGGAGGTATAGATGAAGGTACTATACTGTAACTATTTTTTTCCCGTCTAGAACTATTAATTCACATGATTGTACTATTGATTCACATGATGTACTATTAGGAGAGGTTGTGCAAGTTTGATAATACTTGCAGGACTAAATTAAAAATGAAGAAAAAGATGAATGTATTATACTATAATATTTTGAGCCCCAAAACGTGCAATTATCGAAACTATGTTTTCCTATAAATAGAAGCTCATTCTTCCTTCATTCTCACCAATTCACTAAGACTCATAAGAGAAATTATAGAGAGAGAAGCTATAGAGAGAAAGAAGAAGAGAAGTATGCTACTTCACTATTTTAGTATCCAGTCTTCTTCTGGGGTAAGGGGTATTATTTATTTCATATTCTGAAGAGATGTTATTTTTTGTATTCGTATGAATATTATTTTCGTTCAATATTCATAAATAGTATTATCTTCGTTCAATATTCGTAGGAATATTATCTTCGTTAAATATTTGTTGGAATATTATTTTCGTTCAATATTCGTAAGGGATATTATTTGTAGTATTCATAAGGGGTATTATTTCTTTCGTATTCGTAAGGGATATTATTTTTGTTCAGTATTCATAATATATAATATTTTCTTCCATATTCTGTAGTATGTAAGTAATATTATTTCGTCTCGTATTCCTGATTATACCATCATTCTGTTAAAGTATTGCTTCTATACTCCGTAAAATTAGTAGAATATCCTTGAAATTTGCGCTTCATCTAGTATCGCTTCCCAAGGATATTTTCTGCACATTCTTGTTAAATTTTAAGTTTTTCATGCTGGAGTACTGTCCATGAGTACTATTCATTTATATGGTACTATTTACAAAAGTACTATTCACGAGTACTATTCACAAAGTACTATTCACAGAGTACTATTCCCAAAGTACTATTCATAGGGTACTATTCACCCGAAGTACTATTCATAGCAAAAATTGATTTCTTTTCGGTTCAAATCATTTTTGATACAGTATCATTCTTGAATTTTACTCCACAAAGTAGTATCATGTTGGCAATTTGAACATTATTGAATTCTGGATAAATTATATTATAAATCTTTAAAATTTATCCTTTGATTTCATTTAATTGAATTCTTATATCATTGTCATCATCCCCATGCTTATATTGTGATAAAAGTCATCTGTGACTTACGTGCATAGATGTACTATTGATTGGTATGATTATGAACACGAATTATTCGGTACAATCATGACCGTAATGTTACGAATGATGTGGTAAAAATCCTCATTGACCTGTTGTGCATTGATGGACAGTTTTTGTATAATTATGACCAGGGATCATTCGGTATAATCATGACCATTGGTGATTACATGAATATCCTTGGCCCGTAGTGCAAGGATGATTCGATGATGTGGTTTATTTATTAAGCTGAGTCTCAGAGATAAAATTGACAATAAACTTTTTAAATCATAGAAGATAGTAGATATCATGCTCTACTTGACTCTTCTAATGGATTGCTTGTTCCGCTGCAGTTAAACTTGGTGTTTATTAGATTTTATCAGTTTAACACTGTTGAAGGCTAACGATAGTTTATTCTGCATTATCTTAGTCATAATATTTCTTACTGTGCTAGTTGAGATCTATAAGACATCGAATTTTATGAAATAAAAGTATTCAATTTTTCTATTCAGTAAATGGTTAAATTGATAAAAAGTTAAAGTTAAGGGTAATATATGAAATTTTTCAAAATACGCAAGTGGTTATAAAATATTCATTTATCGGGGTATTCGTTTGGTCGTGGAATATTCTTTCTGTCGGGGAATATTCGTACGATGGCGCAGCTATTTGTGGGTCCCATAACGGATAACTGTCGGATGAAGAAAACGACACATTTGAATCTTTATAAATAACGGCGTAATTGTTACCGTTAACACTGTTGAATACCCAGTGGTTAAAATACAGTACTACGCGTGGATGCACAATATTTTTGAAATATTGATTCTTACGTAAGAAGGCACTACTCAATAATTGTTACAGTAATTACTGTTCAATATTTTATTTTATTGGTTCAATAATTGTCATATTGATATTGTATATTATTGTTGTTTCAATAATTGTCATCGCACAAGATTTCCCATTATCATATCAATAATTCATATTATTTGAATAATATTATGAAATAGCATTATTGGCAATGTCTAGAAAGTTCTGTCAAGGAGAGGTTAGGTCACCTAATTGCGCGCCAGCAAGGAGAAATCCTTATCGGAAAGCCCCCTCTTTCCTAGGAACTGCCTGGTTGTCATAACTGTGATTCTGTAACATTATTTGTGAATAATTAATTATTGATTCATATGATAAGGAAATATTTAATTGATGTGGATATAAATGATGGATTTATTTATGTGGTTATAAATGAAGGAGATAATGTTGAGGTGTTTTATCAGTATTTTGTCGGATTGGAGGTATTAAAAGATCAAATCAGTGTTCTTACAACTTTATTGTGTGAGTTATAATTTTTAATCTGACCGTTGGATCGTTGTGATTTTTGGATATGTTATGCATATATAAATTAAGTATATGTCCACAAATTTTGAACCGTTCGAATGATTTGTTATGAATTTTAAGAGGTGACTGATTCAGAAATTAGGTTTATAAATGATTTTGGTGGAAAATTCTAGAAATGGGTGGGCCCCACTTTTAGTTGTTGGAGAAGATGGCTGATTTTTGGTGGGTGTAATAGTAGCAGGTAAAGCCATCGTAGTGGCAGTCAAGTCTCGCTTTGCAAGTGCTAACATTTTCCTATAAATAGAGGGCTAAGTTAGAA
This sequence comes from Panax ginseng, assembly GCA_020205605.1. NCBI lineage: Eukaryota > Viridiplantae > Streptophyta > Magnoliopsida > Apiales > Araliaceae > Panax > Panax ginseng. The sequence continues at coordinate 73,975,073 of CM035145.1, forward strand.
TTGAAAATCACACCAGAATTCATAAGTTTTCTCTCTAGATTATCGAGTGTATTTTGTGAGTATTTAGATACTTGGTGACTTGCTATTCATCAGTGCAAGTTTCCTTCAGCGTCACATCCGATATCTAGTCAGAAGTGCTGCTCTTTTGAGGAAAGGGATAGTAAGGGATGTTATATTCTTCATAATGATGTTATTCTTTCAATATCATTATACTGACATATTGGTATGGATCTTATTGTGAAATTTCTACCTTTTTGAGTCGGGGTTACTATTCACGTATACGACACTATTCATGTATATGACACTATTTACGTATACGGTACTATGTACAAATACGGAGTACTATTCACGTGTTACTATTCATGAGTTACTATTCACGAGTTACTATTCACAAGTTACTATTCATGGGTACTATTCACGACAAAAATTGGTTTCTTTTTCTGACCAAATTATCGTTGGTTTATGATTGTTGCTCTTGAAAATAAATGCAGCTGTTGATCATATTGTTTTTATTATCATATATAACATTTTTATAACCCTGATGTTGAATTTCTCTTTCACTTGAGTGTAAAGATGGGTAGATTATTGGTATGATCGTAACTATGGGTTCTCTTTGGCCAGTAGTGCAAAGATGAATTGTTAACTGGTATGATCATGACCATTGAATTTATAATTGAATATCTTTAGCTTAAGTGTAAAGATGAATTGATTAACATGGTTATAATTATTGTTTATATAAATTCTGAAATGATTATATATTTCTTTGAGATATAAATATCTTTGGCCTGTAGTGCAAAGATGACCTGTTGTTGAATATCTTTTGCCTATAGTGAAAAGATGAAATGATAATGAATATCTTTAGCCTGTAGTGGAAAGATGAATTATTGATGAATATCTTTGGCTCATAATGCAAAGATGACCTGTTGTTGAATATCTTTGGCCTGTAGTGCAAAGATGACTTGTTGATGAATATCTTTGGCCCGTAGTGCAAAGATAAATTTATTAGTATGATTATGAACATGAACTATGATTTGGTATAACCATGATCTTTGATGTTTTAGGTGATGAAAATTATCTTTGTCCTGGATGAGAAAAGGAATTTAGAACTACAATTACGATTATGAGTTATAAATGTGATTATGGACAGGAATTGTTGATTGATGTTACAGGAATAAAACATTGTTGGTGGACTTTTAACATGGAGAAGATAATAGATTTTATGGTCTATTTGACTCTTCTAATGGATTGCTCATTCCGCTGCAACTATGGTTGAAAAGTTTTATCATCTACCATATGTTCTAAATCTTTGATTTATTACTGATGAAGGCTATTGATAATTTAATTATCTTTAGTCGTGATATTCTTTACTGAGCTAGTTGTGCTCACCCTTTTGCTTCACAATTCCTTTCAGGTAATAAAAGTGTAGCTGGGTCGAGCGGGGGATAACAGGGGAATAGAACGGTGGTCTATAGCTTTTGAGGTTCTCCCTAAATAGTATGAAAATAATTTTATTGAGACTTTAGATAAGTCTGTCGTATTATATACGTCATTTGATATTTATTTTTGGTGAACCGAATAGGGTGAGGTGAACTCAACTTTGGAAGGGTGTTTTGCCACTATCATACAAGATGTCTAATGACATATAAACTCGTGTTATCATAAGACAGGGTTGTGCACATCCACTTGCAGAGTATATCTACGAGCACTACCTATATAATCTTGGTGTTTGTTTGGAGTATAATTCTCAATTAGAGACAGTGGAGATAATTATATGTCAAGAGAAGACTCACCATTGGAAAGAATATGATAGTAATCTTCTCGTTTTTCTTTGGGGTCTATTGGGTTAACCAAGAATAATTCTGTGGCCATATGATATCTATTATAATCTAGACGCATAGCCTCCCATGTACGAAGGTTTCCTTGAGCACTTCCCAAAGATTCTAATTTCTAAAACAATTTTTGACTATACATTTATGTAAGGTGCCATTGTGACGTGCTATCCAAGGTTGGGATGTGAGTCACAATTGGTATATATTTGTATCAAAACTCACAGCATATGTGTTGTTATATTTTGCACGACAATTGTTGTAATAAAGTTGTAGTTGTTTTCTGTACCATGTATTTGGCGACTTAGAATAGGTTGGGTGGATTGGACCTATTTTGGGGTTGTCACAAGATCACCCTTTGTTTTCATTGTTCTCTTTAGAAAATGAGAATATAGCTGGGACTAGTCGGGAAATGGAGTGACGGTCCAGATGTTTGCATTAGTAGTCCTCACTATTCAGTGAAATAGTGTGATAATAATTGTAATGAGGACTTTATTTGAGTTTGGATACTCTCTACAAGACATTATCCATGTTGAAACTCTCAGCTATGTTTTGTCGTACTGTATAAACGTAGTTTATATTTAAATTCTATACCATGTATTTGGCGACTCAAGATGGGTGATGTATACCTATTTTGGGGGCGTCACAGAGACCCAGTGCCCCAAAATTAGTCCTTCTTCGACCATGAAGTGGCACTTTTCCCAGTTAAGGACCAAATTCGTGTTTGTGCATCTTTGTAAGACCATTACCAAATTCTCTAGACAAGCATCAAAATCATCCCTATAGACAGAGAAGTCGTCCATGAAGACTTCCACATTTTTTTCCACCATGTCCAAGAAGATGGCCATCATACACCTTTGGAAGGTCGCGAGTGCATTACACAAGTCGAACGACATTCTCCTGAATGCGAATGTGTCGTATGGACACGTGAACGTAGTCTTCTCTTGATCTTCAGGAGCGATGACGATCTAACTGTTAGAGTTTATGCCCTAGAGGCCAATTATTTGATATAATTTCTTAACGTTTTGATATTATATTTGATTGAATAAATATATGATTTTATTATGGTTTTATTTACTGCGTAATATAATTGTTAACATAATAAAATTCCTTAGAATAGTGATACAAATTATATAGTTTCAAGTATGTGACTTGAACATGGGATTATATAATTATAATTAGTATCATTGTTCTTAAATGTCCCTAGTCGAGTATCATTATTGATGGGACAACAATGATGCATTGAGACTAGTATGTGGATTGACTGATGACCAAATCTCATTGGTCATAAATATAAGAGATATTAAGTCAATGCATAGGTACATGTTAGAGAACGATGTACTGGACAGACGCACCATGAGAATTATATATGGAGCATTATGCGAAGTGTCATTAACAATTCTCATAGTGACAATGATGTAATGGTCCTCCGACCTGAAATTGCTATATTACTACACGAGAATTTATGTACTTTGATATCATCAAATGTCACCTTTAATAGGGTGGACTATAAAGTTGATTATTGGGTTCATCATGAATCGTGTGAGAAATATGAGTGATCTAGATGGAATTTAACCATCCTATATATTATGGGTGATATCCATAGGCCTCTTGATTGAGTAGGACTATGAAATACATGGTCATGCTCAAATAGTGATTTGTTTCATATAGTTTACTCATTGATCAAGAAAACTCAGATTAAATTATGAAGAGTATGACACATTCCATGACTCGAGTTTAATCTAGGATATTAAGGTTAAAAGGATTAAATTACATTGAAACATTGGTCACGAAAAGGTTGCATCAAATCATCGATCTTATTATTACTTGGGTAGCAGTGATGCATTACTAGATGCCGCTCACTATTTATAATTTTATAATATGATTTTAAAATTATTGCCAACGTAATAATAACCTATAGGGTCACACACAAAGAACGTAATTAAAAGGAAATTATTTAAATTGTAAAGATTTAAATATGTCAATATGATTGATAGAATTTTAAATTACAAATTTAAATTAATAGGAAAATTTATATATAGGTATATTAATTAAGTAAGATTTAATTAAGATATATATAAATTCGGATTTTAATAATATTAGGTTTTGATTAATTCCTCCTAACTGCTATATATATGATATATATCAGTCACTTTAGGTTTTACGTCAAAATACAAAACCTTAGCCGCTCTTAGAGAGACTAGAGAAAATAGCTTCGAAAATCCTCATCCTTGGTGGCTAGTACCGCGGTTCCTTCTTCTGCAGATCGTAGGATGATTCGGGGAGCGTTCGTGTGGATACCGTAGAGACGCAGCTCGTTTGGATTGCGTTGGAGATTCGATCGTATCAATTCCAGTTTCTTAATTCGTGGATTGCGTTGGAGATTCGATCGTATCAATTTCAGTTTCTTAATCGGTATAATTTCTAACCTCTGAATTAATTGAATTTTTCGCATGGATCCTGTTTTAGGGTTTCAGAAATTGCTTTAAAAATTTTATTTCCGCTGTGCGTTTCTGTGTCGAAACCCTAACACTAATTGTAACCCAAATATCCATCCAATAAGTAGTAGTACTCATGTCCCGCTAATCTGTCTAACATCTTATCGATAAAGGGCAAAGGAAAGTGGTCTTTGCGGGTCGCCTTATTCAACTTCTTGTAGTCCATGCAAACACTCCAACCAGTCACTGTCCTTGTCAGAATTAACTCATTGTCATCATTCTGTACCATGGTCATTCCTCCCTTTTTGGGTACACATTGCACCGGACTGACCCACTTACTGTCTAAAATCGGGTAGATGATACCCGCATCCAACAATTTCAGGATTTCTTTCTTCACTACTTCTTTCGTGATTGGGTTGAGCCATCTATGTTCCTCCACTGTCGGTCTTGCATCGTCTTCCATCAGAATTTTATGCATGCAAAAGGATGGGCTGATTCCCTTGATATTCGCAATTGTCCATCCTATGGCCGATTTGTGATCTCTAAGCACTCTCATCAATTTTTCTTCCTGCAATTCATTAAGTGTAGCAGAAATAATAATAGGTAAAGAATTAGAATGGCCTAAGTATGCATACCTGAGGTGTTTAGGGAGTGGCTTAAGTTCAAGAGTTGGTGGCTCCTCCAAAGATAGTTTCATCCTTGTTGTGGCTTTTTCATCCATGTGCAATGGTTCAAAGGGTGCTTTAAATCTGCTAACTCGTGGCAGGGAGTCTAGCTTCTGCAAGTAATCCACAAATTCTGAATCATCTGATTCTTCATCTCCCTATAATGGTGTTTCCAATGGATCATTAACCAAACTCTTGTTCATGTCTTTGCTGATTATCTGATCAATGATATTCATCCGGAAACACTCTTCTTCATCTGTAGGGAATTTCATGGCTTTGAAAACATTAAACTTTACTTCTTGATCTTGAACCCTCATCGTTAGTTCTCCTTTTTGTACGTTGATGAGCGTCCTACCCATAGCCAAGAAAGGTCTCCCTAGGATAATTGGGATGTTCTTATCTTCCTCAAAGTCCAGAATTATGAATTCCGCGGGGAATATAAACTTCTCAACCTTTACCAATATGTCCTCCACAATGCCTCTCGGGTACGTGACTGACCTATCCTCCAACTGTAATGAGATGTTCGTAGGCTTTAGATCTGGCAAACCCAATTTTGTATAAACTGATAACGACATATGGTTCACACTTGCCCCCAAATCACACAAACATTTATTAAACGCCATATTCCCAATTGTGCACAGAATGGTGAAACTCCCCGGATCTTTCAACTTTGGTGGCAACTTTCGCTATAAAACTGCACTACACTCCTCTGTTAATGCCACTGTCTCAAAATCTTCCAACTTCTTTTTCATGGATAAAATCCCTTTCATGAATTTCACATAACTCGGCATTTGCTTTAGGGCTTCTGCGAACGGTATATTAATATGAAGTTTCTTAAAAACTCCCAAAAATTTCGCAAACTGCTTGTCTAATTTCTTCTTTTGAACTCTCTGCTGAAACGACGGGGGAGGATAGACAACTAGTTTGCTCTTTTCCACTTGTTTTTCTTCCCCCTGTCTTTCCTCAACCACTTTATTTTCACTGTCTATCTCAACCTCCTTTGTAGCCAAATTTTCTGTTTTCTGACCCTCAAGCTGTTTTCCACTTCGCAACATTATTGCCTGACATTGCTCGTGATTATCTTTCGAATTTTTCTTTGTATCACTTGGTAATGTTCCTTGCGACCTGTTATTCAATGTAAAACTATATGTCCCATCTAATTTTCTAAATTATTGATGGCCATTGCTAGATTTTTCATAGCTGCCTCGTTGCTCGTTATATACTTTGATAATAACTCCTCTAAATCTTATTTCCTCTCTTGATGTTGAGCTGGTTGTTGTTGATTCTGAAATCCTGGGGGATACGACGGTCGTGGAAATTGTTGATTCTGATTATTATTCCACGACAAATTCGGATGGTTCATATTCCCCGGATTGTATGTATTCTGGTACGTATTCTGTGGATTTCTGTTGTAGCTACCTACAAATTGTACTGACTCTAGGTTGATTGCACATTGATCCGTAGGATGTTCACCCGCGCACAATTAACAAATAATCGCAACTTCTTCGTGGTATCGCACTCTCCACCAAACGTCAAACTTCTTAGAAAGTCTTTGAAATCACATATTTATTGACGCCTCCCATCTAATTCTAACACTCCAGCTACCGTAGGTTGTGTCATTCTTGTCGTGGGCCACTGATAGTTATTAACTGCCATCGTCTCTATCAATTGATATGCCTCCTCATAATTCTTTGCCATAAAAACACCCCCCCGGCGCTGCATCAATACTAGTCCTGAGATTCCCATGTAGTCCGTTGTAAAATGTGTTCATCTGCAACCACTTAGGTAATCCGTGATGTGGGCATTTTCTGAGCAATTATTTATATCTCTCACATGCCTCGTACAATGACTCCCCATGTTGCTGATCAAATATAGTAATCTCATTTCTCATCTTTGAAGTTTTTACTGGTGGGAAAAATTTAGCAAGAAATTTCTGAGCCAGGTCATCCCATGTCGTTATTGACCCCAATGTTAAAGAGTGTTAAAAACTCTTCGCCTTGTCTCGTAGAATGAAAGGGAACAAGCGAAGTCTGACTTCTTCGTCCGACACCCCATTGTACTTGAAAGTGTCGCATATCTCCAGAAAGCTGATCAAATGCTCGTTCGGATCATCATTTGCAAGTCCCCCAAACTGAACTGAGATTTGAATCATCTGAATAGTCCTAGGCTTAATCTCGAATGTGTTCGCAGCTATAGTAGGTTTGGTGATACTCGACTGCAGCTCGTCACCATGGGTGTAGAAAAGTCCCTCAACGCTTTTTGGTCTTCGGCAGCCATTGCTTCTTCTTTGTCAGAATTTTCGAAGTCGTCCCTTGTTTCTTTAATCCACTTACTTAGCCTTTGAAAGCGTCACTCAATGTCGTCGTCAAAAGGAAGCATGTGACGCCCCCAAAATAGGTTTACATCACCCATTCTGAGTTGCCAAATATATGGTACCGAAACAAATACAACTTCAGTAATACAATTGTCGTGCAAAATACGACAACACATATACTGTGAGTTTGAATACAAATATTGTATAATAGAGAGTATACAAACTCAAAAGGAGTCCTCATTACAATTATTGATACACTATTTTACAAAATAGTGAGGACTACTAATACAACTATCCTGAACCATCACTCCATACACCGGCTAGTTCCTGCTATGTTCTCACCTCCTGAGAAGAAAAATGGAACAAAAAGGAAAAGGGTGAGCTCAACTAGCCCAGTAAAGAATATTATGACTAAGATAATATACAACAATTTATCATTAGTCTGCAACAGGGAAAAATCTGATAAAATATAATAGACAACACATTTTAGATCAACAATTGCAGCGAAAACAACAATCCATTAGAAGAGTCAAGTAGAGAAAGAATTCTACTATCTTCTAAGATTTAAAAGTCCATCATCAATATTTTATCCCTGTAACATCAATCAATATACATCTTGAATCAAATATTCATCTTTTCACTACAAGCCAAAGATATTCATTTGTATCACCAGTTGGTCATGTTCATCTCAACACCTATTCATCTTTGCACTACGGGCCAAAGATATTCATTAGGTAATCATTCACCTTTGCACTACAGGCCAAAGATATTCATCAGTTAATCATTCATCTTTGCACTACAGGCCAAAGATATTCAGTAATATCATCATTTAGGACTGAGGATGATGAAAAAAATCTTAAAGAAAACGAATCCAGGGAGATAAAAGATCAAAGATTAGGGATTCGTACTTTCGTTTATCGAAGTTCAAAAATACCTTATAATAATCAATTGTGGAGAAAAATTCAAGAATAAAGATCAAAACATGTATACAATCAAAGATAGTAACCATAATAGACAACTTGAACAAAGAAAAGAAAATTTCATTTTTTTCTGAATAGTGCCGTATTCGTGAATAATGCCATATACGTGAATAGTGTCGTATAAGTGAATAGTAATCCCGACACAAAAAGGTAGAAATTCCACACTAAAATTCATACCAATATTTCGGTATAATGATATTGAAAGAATAACATCATTATGAAGAAAATAACATCCATTACCTCAAAATAACAGTAATTCTGATCGGAATATCGGTATAAGACTGAAGAAAACTTTCACTGATGAATAACAACTCACAAAATATCTAAATACTCACAAAATACACTCGATAATATAGAGAGAAAGAGAGAGAAAAAATTTCTGGTGTGATTTTTAATTCTAACTAAGCACCCTATTTATAGGAAAATGCTTAGAACGCCATAGCAGACTAACCTGCTACCTGATGGCTTTACCTGCTACTATTCAAGCCCACCACTTTTGAAAATAAATTCCAGCACATTTCATTTCTTACAAACCAAAAGTGGGGCCCACCATATTTTTATTAAAAACATTTATTTTCAAAACTTTAATAATTCATAATAAATAGCCCTTTTATCAGAAAAATTTTAATCTCATGTCTATTCCATAGGAAATTAAATTCTCTACAACTTTGTAAGTTCAAGTTTTTCTAAATTCCAAACGAAAAATGACCGAAATCCACATACGGACGATTTTCAAAACTTCCATTCCGACAAAATACTGATAAAACACCTCATCATTAATTCCTTCATTTATAACCACAATATATATATCCATCATTTATATCCACATAAAATAAATATTTCCTTATCATATAAATCAATAATTAATTATTCACAAATAATATTACAGAATCACAATTATGACAACCGTGTCGCTCCTCGTGAAAGAGGGGGCTTTACGATAAGGATTTCTCCTTATCGACGCCAAGAATTAGGCGACCAAACCCCTTTCCTAGACAAAACTTCCTTAGACATTGCCAATACTACTATCTAATAATATTATTCAAATAATATGCATTGTTGATCTGATAATGGAGATATTATGCAGTGACAATTATTGAAAACAATAATATAAAATATCAATGCAGTAATTATTGAATCAATAAAATAAAATATTTTACAGTAATTACTATAACAATTATTGAGTAGTGCCTATTACGTAAGAATCAATAATTCAAAATATCAGGTAATACCGCAGTGCTACTCGCAAAACCATGCGTACATCGTATTTTAACCAATCGTATTCCAACAAAGTTAATTCAGAATAACTACGTCGCCGTTATTATTTATAAAAACTCAAACTTGTCGCTTTTCTTCATCCCGACCGCTTTCAGCATGTGGCCCACAAATTGTCATACTGCCGCATTTAATATTCCAATATTCCACGACCAAACTAATATTCCCTGACATAATGAATATTTTATAACCACTTGCTTATTTTGCAAAATTTGTACATTTCACCCATAACCAAAGTATTATATCAAATTAACACTTTATTATTCACAATAATAAATAAAGGAAATTCGATTTTATTTATAAAAAGTTGGGGTCTTACAACCTTCCCTTCTTATGAAATTTCATCGTCGAAATTGACGTACGTACCTGGTGTTTCGAAAAGGTGAGGATACCTCGCTTTCATTTCTGATTCCAACTCCCAGGTCATTTCTTCAATAGCATGGTTTCTCCACAAAACCTTAACTTGTGGTATAACCTTGGTTCGTAGGACATGCTCTTTCCTATCCAGGATCTTAACAGGTACCTCCTAGTACGTTAAATCTTCGGCTATCTCGTCTTGTTCTAACTCAATAATGTGGTTTGGGTCTTTCACATATTTACGAAGCATAGATATGTGAAAAACATTATGAACACAAGACATGCTTGGAGGTAATGCGAGTCTATATGCCACATTTCCTATTCGGTCAAGAATCTCAAATGGACCAACAAATCTTGGATTGAGCTATCCCCTCTTCCCAAATCTCGTAACTCCCTTCCATGGAGCAATACGTAACAATACATGATCCCCAATACTAAATTCCACATCCTTTCGATGAAGATCCGCATAACTCTTTTGTCGATCCTGTGCCATTTGTATACATTGTCGAATCATTTTGATCTTCTCTATAGTCATTCATACCAAATTTGGTCCCAACAATGTTGCTTCTCCCACCTCATCCCAACATACTGGAGAGCGACACTTTCGTCCATACAATGCTTCAAATGGAGCCACACCTATACTTGCATGATAACTGTTGTTGTAGGAGAATTCCACCAATGGTAGGTACTTATCCCAACTCCCTTTGAAATCTTGGACACAGAGTCTTAATAGATCTTCAAGAGTTTGAATAGTCCTTTCTGATTGTCTGTCGTTTGAGGATGGTATGCCAAACTGAATCGTAAATCTGTGCCCATAGCTTTCTGTAAGCTAACCCAAAATTATGAAGTGAATCTTGGGTCACGATTCGAAACTATGGATACTGGCATGCCATGCAATCTCACAATCTCATTCACGTACATACAAGTAAGACGTTCAAGGGATTAAGTTACCCGTATTGGCAAGAAATGGGCAGACTTGGTTAATCTATCAACAATTACCCAAATCGCATCTATGCCTTGAGAAACCTTGGGAAGACCCGTAACAAAATCCATAGTAATGTGTTCCCACTTCCATTTCAGAATCTCAAGTGGTTGCAATGGACCCTTTGGCACTTGATGCTCCGCTTTTACACATTGACAAGTTAAACGCCTCGAGATAAACTATACAATCTCTCTCTTCATATTACTCCACCAAAATGTATGTTGAAGATCATGATACATTTTGGTACTCTCAGGATGGATTGGAAACGGTGTGTTGTGTGCCTCCATCATGATTCTATGCTTCAAATCAGAATCGTTAGGAACACAAAGTCTGGAGTTGACTCAAAGTATTCCTTCTTCATCGATTCTTGCTTCTGGAATAACACCTTCTTGTACTTTGTTCTTCATACGCATCAGCTCCATGTCCGTAGCTTGAGCAGCTTTAACTTTATCGATTAAAGTCGGTTCTACTCGTATGCTTGATATCATCACGTGGGTACTTGAAGCTTTTAACTCTATCTCCATCCTTTGCAAGTCATACAAAATGGGCCTTTGTGTTAACAACATTGCACTCGTACCCGCATATGATCTTCTACTTAATGCGTCAGCTTCCACGTTTGCTTTTCCAGGATGATATTGGATGGTATGATCGTAATCTTTCAACAGCTCGAGCCAGCATCGTTGCCGCATTTTGAGTTCCTTTTGGGTGAAGAAATATTTGAGTCTTTTATGATCTATATAGATCTCTACTTTCTCCACATACAAGTAGTGTCTCCAGATCTTTAATGCGAAAACGACTGCTGACAACTCCAAATCATGAGTAGGATAATTCCTCTCATATTCCTTAAGTTGTCACGAGGCATAGGCTATGACTTTCCCATGTTGCATGAGAACACATCCTAACCCTTTGCCTGAAGCATCGTTGTAGATAACAAATCCATCTGAACCAGATGGTATTATGAGAACAGGTGCCACAATGAGTCTCCTCTTGAGTTCTTGAAAACTCTTCTCACAATCCTCGCTCTAACCGAATTTTGTATCTTTACAAGTCAGCTGAGTTAACGGAGTAGCGATTCGAGAAAATCCTTCCACGAATCTCCGATAATAACCAAATAAGCCCGTAAAGCTACGATTTCTGGCCACCGACTTTGGTTGCTCCCAACTTTGTATTGCTTCAATCTTCGCCGGGTCGACAGATACTCCATGTTTTGACACCACGTGCCCAAGGAATGCTACTTCCTCACGCCAGAACTCGCATTTCTTCAGCTTGGCATATAACTTGTTATCACGAAGCCTTTGTAGTACCAGCTTGAAATGGTGCTCATAATCTTCACGACTTTTGGAATAGATGAGGATGTCATCAATAAAGACAACAACGAACTGATCCAAATATTCATTGAACACCCGGTTCATCATATCCATAAAAGTAGCAGGAGCATTAGTCAATCCAAAAGACATGACTAAGAATTCATAATGCCCATACCGAGTTCTGAAGGCAGTCTTTGGAATATCCTCAGTTTTAATCTTCACCGATGATGATATCGTAATCGAAGATCGATCTTTGAAAAGAATTGTGCTCCTTGCAACTGGTCAAACAGGTCATCAATGCGAGGTAACAGATACCTATTCTTGATGGTGACATGGTTCAATTCTCGGTAGTCAATACAAAGTCGCATACTCCTGTCTTTCTTCTTTACGAATAACACAGGAGCACCCCAAGGAGATGTACTAGGACGAATGAAACCGATGTCCAACAACTCCTGAAGTTGGACCTTTAACTCCTGAAGTTCTATAGGAGCCATTCCATATGAGGTTTTAGAAATGGGCTTTGTACCAGGTTCAAGGTCAATAAAGAATTCAACTTCAAGTTCTGGGGATAGACCGAGAAGTTCTTCAGGAAATTCACTAACAATATAAATATTATTTAAATCTGACGTTCTTTTGTTGAAGTCCGTGACATGGGCTAAGAAAGCTTGACATCCATTTTTCAATAAACGAATAGCTTTATGGCTTGATATGACAGTGATTGATTTTAGTGGTTTTGTTGTTTGAATTCGCATAACAGGTTAGTTAGATATATGAAAACTAACAACCTTACGAAAACAATCAATTTTAGCATGATGAGTGGTTAACCAATCAATCCCTAAAATAACATCAAATGCAAGTATTTTCAACGAAATAAAATCGGCAGGTAATGTTATGGTTCCAACTTGAATCAAGCAAGATTTATAAACAGTAGATGTAATGAACGTTTCTCCTAACGGAGTCTCAACAGATAAGACAAGGTCTAATTTCTCCGGAGTCAAGTTCAAACGTTGAGCACAAGCAAGAGAGATAAAAGAATGGGTAGAACCGGTATCTAATAAGTTATAAACTTCGCAAGAGTTTATGATTAGCTTACCCATGATCACCTCGTTCGGGTTTCTCGCATTTTGGCTAGTCATGACAAACGCCCTTCCTTGAACTATCGACTTTGTTTTATTCGTAGTCGCCTTTGGTGTCACCGACCCAGCTGGACTTGACTTCGCTACTAGACAAAATCGGGCTATATGACCGTCTTTTCCACAACTTAAACACACCTTGGAAGGCTGTGAACATTTTGGACTTATGTGTTCATCCTCTCCGTGCATCTCAGTAGCATCTAATCAAGGTTACGTTCTCTTCCCTAGAATTTGTTGTTGGTCTTTGGTCTTTGATCTTTGGTGTCTTCCCATCATTATTGAATCTCCTCTTTCTCAAATTTCCACTTGACTCACCTCTCCTATTATTATGGCCACGATTACCACCCGAGTGGTTACCACTTTTGTCTGTATTCTTTCCTCCCCGCTGGTTATCATCGCTCCGATGATCGCTTCATCCCCAGATGACCACTGATTGTGGTCCCTCGGTTGAGCATACTCATTATCCCGCTCTAATAATTGAGCCCTATTGACAACATCTGAATATAAAGAAAATTTATGAGAGGTAAGATATTGCCGAATCTCGGGTTTTAGACCTCTCAAAAACATCCGTGTCATTCGTTCCTCATTCTCTACCAAATGAGATGCAAACCTGGATAACTCTGCGAACTTCGCCTCGTACTGGGACACCATCATGTTGTTTTGTTTTAGTCTGATAAACTCTACCTCCTTCATATGACAAATACTTTCAGGAAAGTACTTGTCATTAAATAGTTTCTAAAATGTTTCCCAAGGCATGTTGAGTGCGGTAGGCTGGGTACGCTTCATAGACTCATACCAGTAGTCTGCCTCACCACGGAACACAAAAGTGGCGAAAGGAACCTTCTGTTCCTCCGTGCATCCCAAGACATCGAATATCTTGGTAATTTGCTTGACCCATGTTTCTGCCTTAATCGGATCCGACTTTCCCACAAATTTTGGCCGTCCCAACTCCTTGAACTGCTTGGCTGTGACAAGCCGTACATTGCTATCATTTCCACCCGTATTTTGTGCACGAGTCTCCCTCGTCTGATTTTGCATGAACTGCAAAAAAGCTTCTAAAAATCCCATCATTCTTCATTTGTTCGGTAGTGTTGTTTACAAGAGGAATATTGCCTTCCTAATGCACGTTCCCCTGGGTGGTGATTAAAGGTGTCTCCACTGTCTGATTCACTCCATTGTTAATATTTCCCGTTGCCATTCTTAAATACTGCCATAAAACAAGGCTTAATTAACAATTTAACATATCATATATTAACCATATGCTCCGACTGACCAACCAAATAACAAATAAACTTAATCAGGTCATACTAGCGAAGGAATTCCCCGTCTCTCCCCTCCTAGTTCTTGTCTCACATCTCAACCAAGGATCATATCCCTAAGCTTTGATACCAATTGTGACGCCCCCAAAATAGGTATACATCACCTATTCTGAGTCACCAAATATATGGTACCGAAACAAATACAACTTCAGTAATACAATTGTCGTGCAAAATACGACAACACAAATACTGTGAGTTTGAATACAAATATTGTCTAATAGAGAGTATACAAACTCAAAAGGAGTCCTCATTACAATTATTGATACACTATTTTACAAAATAGTGAGGACTACTAATACAACTATCATGAACCATCACTCCATACCTCAGCTAGTTTCCTCGCTATGTTCTCAACTCCCGAGAAGAAAATGGAACAAAAAGAAAAGGGTGAGCTCAACTAGCCCAGTAAAGAATATTATGACTAAGATAATATACAACAATTTATCATTAGTCTTCAACAGGGAAAAATCTGATAAAATATAATAGACAACAAGTTTTAGATCAACAACTGCAGTGAAAATAACAATCCATTAGAAGAGTCAAGTAAAGAAAGAATTCTACTATCTTCTAAGATTTAAAAGTCCTTCATCAATATTTTATCCCTGTAACATCAATCAATATACATCTTGAATGAAATATTCATCTTTGCACTACATGCCAAAGATATTCATTTGTATCACCAGTTGGTCATGTTCATCTCAACACCGGTTCATCTTTGCACTACCGGCCAAAGATATTCATTAGGTAATCATTCATCTTTACACTACAGGCCAAAGATATTCATCAGTTAATCATTCATCTTTGCACTATAGGCCAAAAATATTCAGTAATATCATCATTTAGGACTGAGGATGATGAAAAATATCTTAAAGAAAATCAATCTTAGGAGATAAAAGATTAAAGATTAGGGATTCATACTTTAGTTTATCCAAGTTCAGAAATACCTTATAATAATCAATTGTGGAGCAAAATTCAAGAATAAAGATCAAAACATGGTGTGATTTTCAATTCTAACCTCAAAATAACATCCCTTACCTCAAAATAACAGTACTTCTGATTGGAATATCGGTGTAAGGCTGCAGGAAACTTGCACTGATGAATAAAAACTCACAAAGTATTTAAATACTCACAAAAATACACTCGATAATATAGAGAGAGAAAGAGAAAAAAACTTGTTTCTGGTGTGATTTTGAATTCTAACTAAGCACCCTATTTATAGGAAAATGCTTAGAACGCCATA
Source organism: Panax ginseng (assembly GCA_020205605.1). NCBI lineage: Eukaryota > Viridiplantae > Streptophyta > Magnoliopsida > Apiales > Araliaceae > Panax > Panax ginseng. The sequence continues at coordinate 73,990,909 of CM035145.1, forward strand.
GCAGACTAACCTGCTACCTAATGACTTTATCTGCTACTATTCAAGCCCACCACTTTTGAAAATAAATTCCAACACATTTCATTTCTTACCAACCAAAAGTGGGGCCCACCATATTTTTAATAAAAACATTTATTTCTGAAACTTCAATAATTCATAATAAATTGCCTTTTTATCAGAAAAAATCGAATCTCATGTCTATTCCATAGGAAATTAAATTCTCTACAACTTTGTAAGTTTAAGTTTTTCCAAATTCCAAACGAAAAATGACCGAAATCCACATACAGACGATTTTCAAAACTTCCATTCCTCAAAATACTGATAAAACACCTCATCATTAATTCCTTCATTTATAACCACAAAAATATATCCATCATTTATATCCACATAAAATAAATATCTCCTTATCATATAAATCAATAATTAATTATTCACAAATAATATTATAGAATCACAATTATGACAACCAGGTCGTTCCCAGGAAAGATGGGGCTTTCCGATAAGGATTTCTCCTTAGACATTGCCAATAATGCTATCTAATAATATTATTCAAATAATATGAATTATTGATCTGATAATGGAGATACTGTGCAGTGATAATTATTGAACAACAATAATATAAAATATCAACGCAGTAATTATTGAATCAATAAAATAAAATATTGAATAAAGAATTACCGTAATAATTATTGAGTAGTGCCTTCACGTAAGAATCAATAATTCAAAAATACTATGCAATACCATGTGCTATCTTGGCAACCACACGACATCGTATTTTAACCACCGGGTATTCCAAAAGAAGGTTAATTGTAAATAACTACGTACGCCGTTATTTATAAAAACTCAAACTTGTCGTTTTCTTCATCCGATCATTTTTTGTTATGGGACCCACAAATGGCTGCGCTGTCGTACAAATATTTTCTGACAGAAAGAATATTCCACGACCAAACTAATATTCTCCGACACAATGAATATTTTATAATCACTTGCTTATTTTGCAAAATTTTCACATTTCACCTATAACCAAAGTATTATATCAAATTAACACTTTATTATTCACAATAATAAATAGAGGAAATTCGATTTTATTTATAAAAAGTTGGGGTGTTACAAAGCAAGTATGGATTTTTGGACCGAGTTTGCATAAATCAACTTCAAAAACCTGAAATAAGACGAACAAAACAAAAATAAAATGTTTAAGTAAAACTGGACTAATTAAACTGATATCGCAAAATATTAAAATCTATACTAAAGTCCCCTAAGAATTGCCAAAAAACTTGTTGGGTAAAATCTAATTACGCATAGCACGCAAGTATACGTAGTCAACAAGTAATATAATAGTAAGTAGAGTATCGTTCCTCGTAGACCAGAATAAAAATTAACTCTCACAATTACCAATTTCCTATTAATCCTAATTTTATTAAACTAATCAATTTTCAGTTTGTAACTAAAAGTATTAAAAATATTAAAATCACCAAACAATCAATAAATTCCAAAAACTGAATTTTCAAACAAATATTGGAGAATTAGGCTTCTGACTTCATTCTAAGCATCACTCTGATTATTACATCATTATTCCAGTTTAATTCACTATCCCAGTTTATTAATCAAGAACACGTATGTAGAACTAGCCACCTCTAGATGTACTAATACCGTATTAACTCAAATCCACAAATGAGATAGAATCAAGTTAAACACCTTAATCAACTAACTCACTATATCTCTATGTGAATTACAATTAAAGAAGGTTTAAGTGCACGTCCTCTATCCGATTATGTGCGATGTCAAGCATATCTCTATCCTAACATTCATTAAGATTCTGTTCATTCACAAAATTCAAGAACACATGCTATATTAACTAAGTCTAAACTCGTATTTCATCTCTCAAAATCATACAAGTCCACGAAGAACTGTTGATCAGGCAATTCATAAATTCAAGCTCAAATTAGTATAGATAAACTGGATAATAGCTTATTAAACTAAAAATCAAAGTTACATAATCATCGTTCCACTTAAAGATCCGTCTTAAGCCTAAAAAATATTTAGTTCATCATAAATGAAATAATAACTGAATAAATTAAAGATATGATCTTTTCAATTACAAATATAAAACTAAAGAAGAAGAATAATGGAGAACACCCTTCACTTTAGCCTTAATTCACAATCAGTATGAAAGTTCTTCATAATCTTCAGTCCAACGCTCACTATGAAAATATGTCCTTAATCTCTGTTAATTGCTTTTCATGATGATGATCTTGTTGTTCGTTTCTCAATATGTATCCAACACATGAATTCTGGCCAAAATCACATGTCATTTAGAGTCCAAACACATTCCAAGCACTAAAGTCCACGTTCTAGCAGTGTTTCAAACAAGCCAGATCAAGAGCTGGACCCCACCACGGGGTATATATAAGGGAAACGCCTTGGTCCGACCGGCCAGGCAACCCGACTCAGATTGAAGACCCCATACCTTCACGGGGTGTATAACTAAATAGGCCCGCCTTTTATGGCTATCACACTGACTTCTGACTTTGCTTATTCTTCATAATTGTTAAGATGTTGCTCCAAATGCCTCTTTTCTTTATCACTTGCCACACCTACCACCCTACACATAAAATAACAAAAAGCTAGTAAAAATAAATAGAAAAGCAAGGAATTAACAACGAATAAGCTTGAATTAGAAATGAATTCGTGGATATAAAATCCACTTATCAAAATCCCCCAAACTTAAACCATGCTAGTCCTCGAGCACAAATCAAAATACCATGCTATACAATGCAATGCAATGATACTTAATGCATCTAATCTATATGTCTTTGAATCCAACAGCGTCATAGAATCAAAATTATTCCACCGGCCAAAGGGAAATCAAGCAAACACTACAACTTTTAATTACCAAAACCAATCGATAATTCCTTACTAATCCTCGAATCTTAAACCATTATCACTGGTATAGTGTGTGTGTGTGTGTGTGTGTGTGATCAACATCTCTGCTCATTTATACTAATTTAAATTCAATACATAACCAATCTCTTATTAGGAATCATACAGAGCAAACTCAAAAAATTCAAAAGTAGACGAGTTCCAACTAAAACTGAACAATTACCACTATCAAGGGTTCACATAGGGTACTTATACTTTATATATATATATATATATATATATATATATATATATATATACAAATCAATAAACACACTGAGATCTAGAAGGTCTAACATTCATTGTCAGACATCAAAAACAAAAAATCTCAGTTTTTGTAAAACCTCAAATCCGAGCCTCTAGATGTTATGGATCTAACATCTAGCAACCCAGATCATCATTATACACTATATATAACATGTTTAACACAAAAAAAACTAACATCTAACAACAAATTAAAGGGTCGGATTATAGCTTAGGGTTTTATACCTTTCTAAGAACAATTTTGATTCTAGCCTTCTGAGTTTGATATGGGTGTTAGTGGGGCTGGTTTTGGGACTGAAATGCCTTGATATTTTCGGAGGTTTGAGCTTGAGAGAGTCAAGGATGAGAGTTGTGAAAAAATTAGGCTAGCAAATGATTTTTCTTTCTCTCCAATCTATAAATACAAGTCTTAGATGCATGTATGGCTGAGCATAGACTAATGTGCTAGAGATTTTATGTCATATGGAGTTGTTAAAGTAGTTCACCAACTAAAGTGTTTGCAAAAATTGCAAGTTTCCTAATAAATAATACAAGAAGGGCAAAATGGTCATTATGCTTGTAATTTTAATGGCCAAATTATAATCTTGACAAATCCTTAGGGTTTGACCCTTAAGGTTTAACCCTGAGGTTTTCCAAAAATAGATTTCTAGTATTTTATTTTAGGGTTTAAATAAAAATACAAAATTTAACTTTCTAATTTTTTGAAAATTAGGGTTTCCTAATTATGTTTAATTTTCTAATTACATTATACATGAACATTAGGGTTTTAATGTCCACTAATTAACATTTAGCTTACAATTAACAATTAGGGATACCAAATTAGCAAATTAGGGTTTTAAATTAGAAATTAGGGTTTCCCATCATTAGGGTTTCTAGTAAATTAGGATTTTACCTAATTAAGTATAATATCTATTATTATTTACATTAACATGATTACCAAACAACTTAAACATTTCTTAGAGTCGTAATTAACTTTTTAAATTAGGGTTAACAAATTAAAAAAATAGGGTTTTGACATTCTACACCATAATTGACCAAACATTATCGGTCCACACATACAATACACATTTATAGCACTGAAATAAAAAAAATATTATTTTATTATTCTCATTCCTTAATCAAAATCCAAAATTAGGGTTTGGATTCCATATCCGATTTACCTTTCATATAAACCATTATTAATTAATTAAAATAATTAACTTAATTAATCTAACATAAATTCATGTAATAAAATAATTATTATAATAATACTAATAATCATTTCATATATCATTTAAATAATATATGCATTTATTTTCATGGAAAATAAATACAAAAATCATTTCTACTATAAAATTAATTACTATAAAAATATAGTTTATAATGATTTATAAATCTTTAAAAATATATTTGTAATTATTCAGGAAATAAATAAATTTTTATTCATCCCTAATATACATATACATTACCTTGCTCATATTCCCACCTTTAAAATAAAATAAAAAAATTATATGCAAAATTTCTTATTTATTTATATAGAAAGTATCGGGTTATTACAATACCAGTTTAAAACAAGAATAAGATTCAATTCATAACAGAAACTACATCAATGTTCTAATAATCAATACTGTAACTGTCGACTTAATCTCAATCTTATCATTTGCCAAAATAAAATGAACTAAAACAACTGCTAGACATATGCAATATCAACTCTTTTTTTTATTTTTTATTTTTTATATATGTAGGGTAAACATAACATGAATGCAACTAAATAAAAACTATTTATGCTCCTAAGTTACTATGAAATTATACGATTACATGAATGCAACAATTGATCAACCTAAACTAAACAATAAACTACTATGCAAACCTAGCTTAATGAACTTAAATATGCAAACATGAAATGCAAACATGAAAATAAATCCCCCAAACTTGACAATAACAATGCCCTCATTGTATAGATATAGCAATAAAAATATGAGGACTTCCATGTAATCACTTTAAGTTTGGGGTGGTGGTGTGTTGTGTTCTTCTTCATCAGAGTCACTTGGTGGAAATCGTGGAATTGGGGCCGACTGCTGGTATAGAAATTGAGCATTAGGATTGAAGATTTGGAGCGTCGTGTTCAATGATGCGAACGATAAGTTCATTGCTTCAAACATGTGATCTTACCTAGCTGTGAGTCACTACATCTCCCGTCGTGCTTCTTTGTTGTGCTCATCCATTTGGCGTTGAAAAGCAAGAAATTGAGGGCTAGATATGGCGTCGGATGGTGGTTCCGCCTCTGCTCCTTGCTCTCCCATCATCGCATCCTCATCATCCGAGGTGTCTTCAGCGTCAACTTCGTCCTCCGAAGCTGATGGAAAAATAAAGCCTAATCCTCTAGGATGTGAATCACCAGGCCCACACCGAATTCCGCACAATCATTCGTGGTGATTTGAGCGAGGAAGGTTCCAGTTGGAAATATTTATAATATCCGAAACTCGTGCAGTTGCAGGAAGCCCAGAATTGGCTAGCAAGGAGCTAGATGGGTTGATGGCAGAGCCATTGAGCCAAGGGTCATACCATAGGCTAAAATTATTACCTGATCTAACCTTGTAATGTAGGTGTTAGATGGGTTGATGGCAGAGCCATTTGAGAATTTTGGCCTCTCCCCCCATAGCAAGGTAAGCTGTAATCAAGCCTTAATGCTTGCTGCACCTAATTCTGATCTGGAAATCTATAAAGTTCTCAATTCTTTGAAACAGAACAAAAGTCCAGGGCTGGATGGCTTTAATGTGAACTTCTTAATAAATTGCTTGGATATTGTGGACAGTGACTGTACTCAAGCTGTTAAATACTTCTTCTCTTCTGGTAGGCTGACCAAAGGAATTAATTCTACTGCCCTGGCCCTTATTCCCAAATGCTCCAACCCCAATTCTAGGGTTGATTTCAGACCCATTTCGTGTCGTAACACAGTCTACAAATGTATTACAAAGATTCTTTCTAACAGATTGAAAGATGTACTACCCTCTATTGTTGACAAAGCACAGTATGCTTTTGTTAGGGGTTGGAACATAAGTGATAACATCCTCCTTGCTCAGGAGCTATTCAAAGGCTACCACAGATCATCTGGCCCCTCGAGATGTTCACTTAAGATTGATCTAAAGAAAGCTTTTGACACGGTCGGATGGGATTTTCTCTTTGACACTCTTTTAGCCTTCGAGTTCCCTCCCTCCATTGTTGGCTGGGTAAAGGCTTGTGTCTCTTCTGTAATGTTCTCAATTAAGATTAATGGCACACTTACTGGGTTCTTTGCTAGTTCCAGAGGGCTAAGATAAGGCGACCCACTCTCTCCTTTCCTTTTTGTACTTGTGATGGAGATGTTATCCCTAAAACTCAACAAAGAGACATTTTATTCTGAATTCAAATATCATTGGAAAATAAAAGACTGCAGACTGACCCATTTACTTTTTGCAGATGATATTCTCATTTTCAGTCATGCATATGTGCAATCCATCTCCATTATCAATTCTTGCATCTAATCATTCTCATTTTCTCTGGTTTGATTCCTAACACCCACAAAAGCCACTGTTACTTCACCAATATGGACTATGCTACCACTCGAGACATCTCATCCCTTCTTGGATTCCCAACTGGTAGTCTCCCTTCAAAATTCCTTGGGGTCCCTCTTCTATCAACTAAGCTCTCGCACTCTTACTGTGTCCCATTAATCCATAGGATTAATAACCGAGCTTCTTTTGGACTACCAAGGTTCTTTCCTACTCGGGCAGGCTCCAGCTTATCAAATCAATCCTCTTCTCCATACAAGCATACTGGACTAACCACTTTTTGCTTCCTAAAGCAGTTACACTAGAACTTCAGTCCATCCTCTGCAGGTTTCTTTGTCGAGGCTCCTCCTTGGGTAAATATGGTGCCAAAGTGGCTTAGTCTACCATCTCCTTACCCACTACTGAGGGCGGGTTGGGTATAAAGAGTTTTTTGGATTGGAACAAAGCACTCATCATGCTCCATCTTGTGCACATCCTCCAAGCTAAGCCCTCTTCCTTATGGGTCACTTGGATTCAAAAAATTACTCTAAAAATCGATCGTTTTGGAGATTCCTATACCATAAGATTGCTCTTGGATTTGAAAATAAGTACTAAAGCTCAGAGCCTTAGCCCTTCAATATCTGCACTACTTGGTTGGTAATGGGCAATCCTTTAATTTTAGGTTTGATCCTGTTGGGAAAAATCTAATTACGCACAACACGCAAGTATATGCGGTCAACAAGTAATAAAGTTAAAGTAGAGTATCGTTCCCACGAGGAATTGTTTAATAAAAATCACTAAGTACTAACCCATAACCAACTCAATCTTATTTAAACGAATGAATTTCAATTTATAAGTAAACTAATTCTAATTACCACCAGTTAAATTAAGATAACGGATATTTAAGATCACAACTTCACTTATTATTTCATTTAAGTTAACACACTTCACATCAATTATTTTCTATCCTGAATTGTTAATCAAGAACACTAAAGCAGATAAAACCACCTATCGATGCATAATACCCATACTCACTTAAATCCACAGATGATAGAATTAAGCAAGACACCCTAAATATCCAATCCACTATATCTCTATGTGAATTACAATTAAAAAGGATTTAAAGCACAAGTTCTCTATAAAATTACATATGGCGTAAAGGCATATCTCTATCCTAAACACGAATCATGAATTCCATCTATGCAGAAATCACAAACACATGCTATCATGATATGATCTAAATCAATACTTCATCTCTCGAGTTCATATAGATTATCATGGTAATTGTTAGCTAGGAAATTAAGTAATTAAGTCCAAATCACAATAGACAATCCTCACAATAGAACATAATAATTGATAGAGAAGCATATTAAAATAAAATACACAATAAGATCCATTGTAATCTCAAACAAAGAATTAGTTCATGATTATTGAATTAAAACTAAGAATCCACAATTGAATAATCATTAAAAGATAAAGATAGAAGAAGATAAAAAGATAGAATCTATTGTCTATAGATTTGAAGCTCCCTCCTCGCTCCTACTTTGAATCTTCAATGGTCTCCAAGTTACTTCAATCTCCAAATCTAACAAGAACTAGGGTTTTTATCTAATTTACTATAATCTAATCTAATTGAATAATCTCTCTCTAGTCTAATCTCCCCTAATCCTTGCGATTCTCCCCCTTTTATAAGTCTCTTTACATGTCTTTAAGTCCTCTTGGAAGTCCTCTTGGAAGTCCTTGAGTCAATCGGATCGAAACAATCCTTCCCAGACTCAACTTTGACCAAAATTCGCACTTTCTGGGCAACCCCCGTCCCAGTGGGGGTTTATACACTAAAAAGGTCTACCCCAGCGGGCTAGGGGCCTGCTTTGTGACTTGCATGCCCACCCCGGCGGCGGTATTGTAAAGGAAAATTCTATGCTCTGACATCCTTTGGGAAAACAGCCATAACGTTTGATCCGGGAAGAGTTACGAAGCTTGCCACCTATCAAATCGAAGATATCGACGAGACATACAACTTTCATTCTTTGAGAGTTTAGAAATAACGAATGGAGGAAGGTTGAAATTAGGCTGGAAGTGACTGTTATGCAAATGGCCACCCAAAACAGTGACGTTCAACGTCCGTTGGTACAAATGTCATAACTCTTGCATCCGAACTCCGATTGGAATGATTCAAGATGTTCCAGAAAGCTAAGAAGAAGCTCTAAAATGTAATCCAAGTTCCAAGACAAGAACATGAAAGCCCAAATGATGTCTGGATTACTTTTCTTTACGATTTCATACCAATTCTTTGTGATTTCAACTCCCAAGTATATAATCTACAAAACGAACACAAAATGCATGAAAAGTAACTATGAAACATGAGATTAAGCAAATAATTCAAGTAATAGATACCGGATAAGTAGGTATAAAGCCTACATATCAAATACCCCCAAACTTAAACCTTTGTTTGTCCTTAAGCAAAAACACAAAACAACAATGCTATGCAATGCAACTAATCTACATGCCTATGAATCCAGCAGTAAGGACAGAAACAAGTCTATTCAACCGACCTTAGAAAAATCAAGTAAACATGATAATACATCATATCAAAACAAATCAGTAATTTCCCAATTAATCATCAAATCTTAGACTGTTATCACTAATATTGTGTGTGTGTGTGCTCAACAACAATGCTAACTGATATAAAATCAAATTTAACACATAACAAATCTCTTCGAAGGCATCATATAGTGTAAACTCAAGGAATCCAAAAATAAGCTAGATCCGACTAAAATCAATCAATTATAAATATCGAGGGTCAACATGGGATACTTATGCTTTATTTTTCATCTACGGGAGATTTTTACTCTTATTTCCAGTTTTATTTATTCTTTTTTTTCTTTTTTTTTCTTTTTCTTTTTGGATAGTGAGTGCGTTTTACGCTCCATCTCACGCCTGTGTTTATGAGGAGTGCATTTCATGCTTCTTCTCGACCCACCAGATGACTCAATTTATTCAACTCAATATCTTTCTCGTTTTAAGAAGCTTATATACCCCACTTTTCCCCCCAAATTTAGGTTCTTGTCTAACTTTAGCCATCACTACTTGTTCTTGTCATTCTTTCCTTCAAACTAGCATTATCCTTTAGAGTCCCATTATGTATCAATTTAAACTCAATCAATCAACAAGTTGTTTTTACCGTGCTATCCTTATTATATAAGTTTCAAACAGAAAAAGACTCAATACATAACAAGAAATCACATCAAAGCTCTAATAGTCAGTACTATACTTATTTACCCACTTCTAATCTCATCATTGGCCAAAATAAACTGTAACTGTCTAACAGTTGGAATCATGCAAGATGTACTAAATGCTATATAAACATAGTAAACTAACTACTAATTTTTTAATTTTTTAATTTTTTCAATTTTTTTATTTTATTTCAACAAACTGAATGCAAAAACTAAATTTAACTATACGAACTACAATGTAAATAACTAACTATATGCAATACGACACTAAAATGCCCCCAAACTTAAACTAGACATTGTCCTCAATGGCTGAAATAGAAAAAAATAAAACAGAGGACTTCCCTGAAAATATAGCAATCATCCTTCTTGTCCGCTAAGTTTGGAGAATAGATTAGGCGCATGGAATAAATTGGGCACCACACTTGAATTTGACTTGAATAACCTTTTCATAATCTTGTGTCTATCCATTGAACCTCCAATACCTACACTGAACAGAGACAACATGGATTAGAATAGCACTTGAATTGGTAAGAGAACTTAATAAGCAAATTAATTCCTATCTACTAAATAAACTAGTAAAACATATAAATATAAAAATTCTTGGGTTGCCTCCCAGTCAGCGCTTAATTTACAGTCTTTCAGTTTGACTTTGTCTGGTCAACGCTATCCAATTCCTCTTCAAAAGTTGAGGAACCCTCCATCCATCGGAAATAATGTAGCTTTTGGTAGGTTTCCATTTGTGATGGCTATTGAGTTAAAGTCACCTAGCATGCTTTGTTTAAATATGTGCCCAATTGAGAATGTTGAATAATTAGGTACTTTTCCGTCCGTTGAGCCTATGATTCGATTGGGGCTTTGAGGCTTGGCAAGAACAATGAGCTCTTCATCTATCTTTTCATTTTCATCCCACCATGGCTTCACATTTGTACTAGCTCTCATGTCATAAAGAGCTTTACCGATGACATGACTACCAAGCGGGCACGGTTTTGCAAATCTAACTGAACCCTTGATCTGTGGCGGAGAAGGAACTTGGGGCACTAATAACATTGGCTCATCCTCGTTAGTACTCATATTTAGTTCTTCACTGACCTTATTTTCATTATCCCCACTTGTCTCCTCTTTTTCAACATCTCGTGGCTCATCCAGTTGTAGATTTGGCTCGGGCACTTCATCAATCTCGAAATCCTCGTCATAACACCAATTATTTTGATGACAATTGTTCAGGGCTTTGAGCATTTGATCCACCTGGTGTTGCAGATTTTGAATTGATATCTCTTGATTTTGAATTGATATCTCTTTATTCTGAATTGACCACTCTTGATTAATCCTCATCTCCTCATTTGATGTTACGAACTTGGAGAACATTTCCTCCAACCTTGAATTTTCTGTTTTCAGTCTCCGAAGCCATGTAATGAGGACCATTGGTTGAGGTAGTGACGAGTTATTCCATCTGATTATTAATTTTTGGGTTGACAACTCTTGGCTAATCCTCATCTCCTCTAGGTTTGCTATGCCCTTTAATATTACATCCCTCGGATTTGGCTTTTCTTCTTGTGGCAATGGAGGTGGACATGAAAATTCCGGTGTGTATGTTGGATTTGGAGCGTAGTATTGGTCTTCATAAGTATAGCTCCATGACGAATCTGGGTGATACCCCCAAACTTGATGATAATTAGCATTGTTGATTGATTTCGCAATCAATAATTACGTGCAAGTATACATGGTCAACAAGTAATAAAGTGATAAGAAAAGTATCGTTCCCACAGAGAATTCTAATTAATAAACTCCAACTACTAGCATTATATCAATCCAATTTTATTTAAACAATGATAAATTATGATTTTCTAAAATATGGAAACTAAATTAAACAATTAAAGATATTATTGTAAAATAAGCAAATAAATAAACTAAGATTTGAATGAATGATTTCCGACAAATAAGGATTAAGACTTTAATATCCCCAATTATGAACTATAAATCAATTATCCAATTATCTCAATTATTATGTCTTCTGAATTGTTAACAAGAATTCTTAAATGCCAAAAGCCCTCTCTCGAGTGATCAATTGCCTTCTACTTAACCCAGATTAACTTTACTATATCTCTATGAAAAACAATTGAATTAAACTCGTTACAATTCCAATTCCTTATGTGTTACATGCGGTAAACAGATATTCTCATTCCATTCACAAACCTAATTATTCACTGTGCAAATAACTAAGTCACACGTTATCAAACCCAGTTCTAACCCTAGAATTCCTTTCTCAATTCCTTCTAGAGTAATAAGGTAATTATTGGCCAAATAATTAATCAATAAATGCAAGGCATGATAAACAATTCACTTCAACACAAATAATTGGAATAAACAGAATAATTAATTTATAGCCATAAAAGGTTCAATTGAAATCTTAATTAAAGAATTAGTTCATAACGAAAATAAAAACCAATAATTGTTTGTAAATCATCCTTAAAGAATTACAAATTGAAAATAAGGAGAAGAAGAAGAAAACTCTGTAGCCAATACTTAGTCCCAAGTAATCCTTGTGTAGCCTCCAATGAATGAATGATAAGCTGAATAATTGATTAGATGATAACCTAATTTCAGCACTTAATCTCCTTTTATACTTTTCCACAATCCTAATCCAAATCACCTTTAAACAACCTTCAATAGTCAATTCAAATTAAAGTCAATGCTCAAGCTTTGGCCAACGAGAAGCTCGACCAGTAATTTTGGCAATGGGATTTACTGAGATATAAATACCAGTCTTTGAAAGTTGAATTATTTACCGTTTTGCCATTTTCAGCTTAAATTCCCCCGTTTGCTCCTGCAGCTCCCAAATCTACAAAATAACACATAAACACAGTAAAAATAGTCCTAAACGACTCGAAGATATAACAATTTAAACCCAAATATATCCGATTTATGGGTATATTACTCAATCATCAAATACCCCTAAACTTAAATCGTTGCATGTCCTCAAGCAACAAACACAAAACAATACTAACAATACGAAAAATGATAACTCATGCAAATGCAACTAGCTAAATGAATGTAATTCCAGCAATCCAATAGCTCACGTATATCCACAGGCCTCAGAAAAATCACAAAAATATGCTAATACATCATGCAAACACAGATCAATGATATCCCAACAATCAACGAATCTGAATCTGTTATTACTGATATTGTGAGTGTGTGTTCAACAACCATACTAACCCATGAAAGGCAAAAATATGAAAGATAATAAATTTCTTAGTAAGCATCATACAGTGTAAACTTGAGAACTCATCAAATATACTTGTTTCAACCGAAATCAAACAATTACCCGAATTCAAGAGTCAAAATGGAATACTTATGCTTTTCTTTTCTTTTTCTTTTTTTTATAACGGGGGCTCTTTGCACTTTTCCCGCTTTATTTGCATTTTTTATTTTCTTTTTTTCTTTTTTTCTAAATATACATAAATGACTGTGCAATGTCTCATCCCATTAGGCTAACAGTGTTACCCCTTAGCAAGCTTTCGACCAACGACTCCCAGACCATGAAAGACCTTAGGGTGTTAGGTGTAAAGACAATCCCCTCGGGAGTACTTGCTCAAGTAACAAAGGCCCCGAAACACGACTAGTCACCATGTATACTTTTTTTTTAGCTTATATATTCCAAATATTTTTCCCCCAAACTCGAGTTTATGCATAAATTCAGTCTTCTCTAGCTATTCAAATTGTCCTTTCATTTCACTAGCAATCATCCTTTAGAACTCTATTATCTAACCATTTAAACTATTATAGCCAACATGGTCATTTTTCAAAGTGCTTTCCTATAATATCAGTGTAAAATAGATAAAGATTCAATTCATGTCAAGAAAATCATATCACTGACTCGACAATCCTTACTATACTTGTTCATGCATTTCTAATTTCATCATTGGCCCCCAAATATACGTACTATCAAAAATTGGAATTAACATGCAATCCTAAATGCAACATTAGTAACAATCAATCCACAAACTAATAACAAACTACAACTTCGAAAATAAAACTTAACTACCCCCAAACTAATCTAGATCAATGTCCTCATACGAAAAATAAGGCAAAATAAAACAGAGGACTTCCCTGACGAGCTTATTCCTCGGGTGGAGCATCATCGTCCTGGCTCATCTCTTGATCGGAAGGGGGAAATACTTGTGGCGAAACGAGCAGCTTGGGAAATGGCTAAGTTGAACGCCTGGATGTGATTGGTCAACTAAAAACTTGAAAATCACATCTTGACGTTCCGACAAGCGCACATTCTGGGACTCCATATTGTAAAACCAGCCGTCTATCTCCCGTTGGACAACTTCGGGGACCACACCTCGATGAGCTGCTATAGATGGGCCATAAGTAGGTGGAGCCTGAGGTGGTGGGGCTTGTATAGGTGTAACTTGGGGAATTATGAAACCCAATCCCCTAGGGTGATTTGCCCCACCTGTCCACACTTTATAACGGCTGATCAACTTGTGGTCCAACACGGGCATAGGCATTTGAATCATCTCATCCGATTTGCATTTTACCCCAAACTTAGCGCATAAAACGCAGATCAGTGACGGATGTGGTAACCCTCCTGTGGTCCCTCCGCGAGATGCGCAGAGGATAGATTGCTGGATAAGATGGCCGACATCAATCTTTAGGCCTTGTATTATTGAGTATAATACCACAGCCCTTTCTCTGGTTGCGTGGCTCACATGTGTGCAGGGCATCAATTTGGCATAAATGAAGGCATACCATGCCTTTCCATATAGACTGAGGTGTGACAATGGGAAAGTCATGCTGCCACGCTTATGCACGGTCCATGTGGTGCCCGGTTGACACAGCTCCCGAATAATCTTTTTGTAGTCCGGTCCATCACTCACGATTCTAGCATATTCATCATTAAGGCCCTCTAATGGTAGTTGATAACACCCATTTATATCCTCCTCGCCGATTTCCACTATTTTTCCTCTGATAAATACCCCATAATGATCATGCTTGGGCAAGTTGGCGTAGAACTCTTTTACAACTGCAATCACTGCTGGATCGGGCTGCTCGGTGAGTGTGAACCAGTTTCGCTCCGCTATCATCACCGCTATATCCCCATCTTTGGATTGGTCGGGTCTTAAACCACGTTCTGGGACTAGTGAGCGAGTAGGCATGCGGTTGTAGCGGTCCTGTGCCTCGGCGGATACAAATCGTCGGCTATCAAATCTCGGAGGAGTCGAGGCGGAACTAGAACCGTCTCCACGTTGTCGTTTTGAAGTCATTGAGAAATTTCTACAAAAATTCACAAGCACAAGTATTAGACTTGAGTGTATGGTGCTTATGTAAAAATTACCCGCATGTCCACCCCCAAATTTCAAAACAAACAGGTGTGAAGTGCATGAGATATCCATGAAATGTGGCGTGTAACAATTCGCACAATCACATACGCGTTCACAAGGGATATACATGCTTTAACAAGAGATATAACATTAATTTTCAGTGAGGCATTACCTCAAACACTTTGTGAGCATGTTATAAGTCTATTTGAACAATCCTAATATTATAGCGATCCAACCTTACATTGTTCCATCACCATGTGTATACAATATAAGCATCCCAATCAGAAGTGATTTGCACAATTACCCAATGGAATAGCGACCCGAAAACGATAATGTTCACAATAGTCAAAGAGAAGAGGAATCAAAATGGATATTACTCACAATTCAGCCATTATTGTATGCAATTCAAAAATTTTGGTGTAACCGAGATTGAACTTTAATGCAGAGCATACCTTGGAGATTTGTATAACAAACAAATTGATTGGCACGAGATGAACGGATATCAGATGTGGAAGCACGTCAAGGATTAATCATATATATGAGTGAGGATTGGTAGAGCAGTTAATAGAGAAAATCGAATGGGATGCGAAGGAAGAGGCACGCGTGTATGAAAGAAGGGGGGTTATTGAACCGAACGGGCTTTTAACTGAATTTATAATTGCAAACACAGGGCTGTAGGCGCCCAAGGTAGTAATCGACTTGACTTGGCGTCAGCACCGGGACATGGAATTTGTCTCGCGAAAGCAAAACGGGCGCTATGAGCTCAGATATTGGGAGCGCCGAGGCGCTGTGCTTCTATTTGGGCTTCTGGCTTATAGCACCGGGGCGCTATATTTGAACTAGAAAGGAGCGCCGGGGCGCTGGAGCTGTTGTGGAGTTACTGCCTCATAGCGCCAGGGCTCTGTGGACTGCTTATATTTGAGCGACGGGGCGCTAAACATTCTTTTAAGCTGGGCTTGGCTGAAATTTTTGCTCATTTGTCAATCAATAAAAATGCCTGAAGTCAAATAAAATAAAATAGAATAAGAAATAAGAATAAAATACGATATAAAAATAAAAATAAAAATAAAATAAAAACTAAAACTCTTGGGGTTGCCTCCCTATAGCGCTTGGTTTACAGTTGTCAGCCCGACTTGTCGGTGTTGCTCAATTGTCCACTGGTTCGGAAAGGTTCATGACCGTAGTTTGACGTTCAATGGGTCCACTCTAGTAATGTTTGAGTCTTTGACCATTACCCTTGAATGTGCAATTTGAATTTGGTTTCTCGATCTCGATATTACCATGTGGTGTCACAGACACAACCATAAAAGGTCCTGACCATCGAGATTTCAGTTTCCCAGGATATAAACGTAGTCGAGAGTTGAAAAGCAAAACTTGTTGGCCTGGTTCGAATTTCCGATCGAGAATTTTCTTATCATGCCAAGCTTTGACTTTCTCTTTGTAAAGCTTTGCGTTCTCATAGGCATTGAACCAAAATTCATCCATCTCGTTTAACTGCAGTAACCTTTTATCACCCGCCGCTTCTAGATTAAAGTTTAGTTTCCGAATGGCCCAGTGTGCACTGTGTTCTAGCTCGACCGGGAGGTGACACGCCTTTCCAAATACCATTCTATACGGTGACATGCCGATCGGATTTTCGTACGCTGTTCGATAAGCCCATAGAGCATCGTCAAGACGCAATGACCAATCTTTTCGTGATGGATTGACCACTTTTTCCAGAATTCTCTTAATCTCCCTATTCGAGACCTCCGCTTGACCATTGGTTTGGCGATGATATGTGGCAACAATTTTATGACGAACCCCATACTTTACAAGCAATTTAGTGAACTGCTTATTACAGAAGTGAGTCCCCTCATCACTTATTATCGCTCTCGGCGTACCAAATCGGGTGAAGATATTTTTCTTTAAGAATTGGAGAACAACGTTGGTGTCATTTGTGGGTAAAGCTGCTGCTTCTACCCATTTGGAAACATAATCGACCACCAACAAGATGTACTGATTATTAAAGGAAGATGGAAACGGTCCCATAAAATTGATTCCCCACACGTCGAATAGTTCAACCTCCAGAATTGTGTTGAGTGACATTTCATTGCGCTTGGAGATGTTACCTACGCATTGGCACCGATCACACTTTAGCACATAGAGGTAAGCATCTTTAAATAGCGAAGGCCAGAAAAATCGTGATTGTAGCACTTTTGCTGCTGTTCGATCGCTGGAATAATGACCTTCGTAATCTGAGGAGTGGCAATGGCCTAATATGCTGTCCATTTCTTCATGTGGCGCACAACGTCTTATCATTTGATCTGCACAAGCCTTAAACATAAATGGTTCGTCCCAATAGTATTGCTTCACATCGTGGAGGAACTTCTTTCGTTGTTGTGAGGTCAAATCTGGTGGTAACACTTTGGCAACCACGTAATTCACATAGTCAGTATACCAAGCCAATATTGTGGTTACTCAGAAAAATTGTTCATCCAAAAATTTTTCATTGATCAGTATGTTGTCTTCCTTCTGTACCTCTGCATTTTCCAACCGAGAAAGATGATCTGCCACCTGATTTTCTGTACCCTTTCTGTCCCGGATTTCCAGATCGAATTCTTGTAACAATAGTAGCCACCGTATTAAACGCGGTTTTTCATCCTTCTTCTCAATCAGATATTTAATGGCAGAATGATCAGTGTAGACAATTACCTTGGTGCCAATAAGATAAGCTCTGAATTTGTCGAAGGCAAACACCACTACAAGTAACTCTTTTTCGGTAGTTGTGTAGTTCAACTGGGCATCCGTCAATGTCTTACTAGAGTAGTAGATAGTGTGAAAAATCTTGTCGTGACGTTGACCCAACATCGCTCCCCATCATGCGTAGTCATCAAGGCGTGACATCAATTCAAATGGTAAAGACCAATCCAAGCGCCACAATAATTGGAGCAGAGACCAATTTCTTCTTTAGTACCTCGAATGCTTCGATACATGACTGATACCCATACTCACTTAAATCCACAGATGATAGAATTAAGCAAGACACCCTAATTAACTAATCCATTATATCTCTTTGTGAATTACAATTAAAAAAGATTTAAAGCACAAGTCCTCTTGGAAGTCCTTGAGTCTAATCTCCCCTAATCCTTTTGATTCTCCCCCTTTTATAAGTCTCTTTACATGTCTTTAAGTCCTCTTGGAAGTCCTTGAGTCAATCGGATCGAAACAATCCTTCCCCGACTCAACTTTGACCAAAATTCACACTTTTTGGGCTACCCCCACCCCGGCGGGGGTTTATACATTAAAAAGGCCCACCCGGGCAGGCTAGGGGCCTGCTTTGTGACTTGCATGCCCACCCCGACGGTGGTTTTATGAAGGAAATTGTTTTACTCTGACATCCTTTGCGAAAATGGCCATAACGTTTGATCCGGGAAGAGTTACGAGGCCTTCCACCTATCAAATCGAAGATATCGACGAGCTCTACAACTTTAATTCTTTGAGCATTAAGAAATAACGAACGGAGGAAGGTTGAAATTAGGCTAGAAGTGACTGTTATGCAAAAGGCCACCCAAAACAGTGACGTTCGACGTTCGTTGGTACAAATGTCATAACTCTTGCATCCGAACTCCGATTGGAATGATTCAAGATGTTCCAGAAAGCTACGAAGATGCTCTAAAATGTAATCTAAGTTCCAAGATAAGAACATGAAATGAACATGAAAGCCCAAATGATGTCCTGATTGCTTTTTTTTGCGATTTCATACCAATTCTTTGTGATTTCAACTCCCAAGCATATAATCTACAAAACGAACACAAAATGCATGAAAAGTAACTATGAAACATGAGATTAAGAAAATAATTCAAGTAATAGATACCGGATAAGTAGGTATAAAACCTACTTATAAGATCCTTGGGTGAATTGGGTTGCTGTCAATCCCAATTTAAGTCTCCTCTTCCACTCTGGCATCTTTCCTAATGCCAAAGTGAGTAGTATTATTTTTGGGTCATCTTGGATCATGCCAACAAGTAACTATCATGAGGTCATTATGCTTTAGCGCCACCTGGAGCTTCTTCCTCCTCCCACTCTCAGGTGTGACAGGATTTCTTGGGATACTTGGGATATAAATTCTATTAAAGTTAAACACAGATGGGCTTCCATTCGTGCTTGACAACATACTGTTCAATGGAGTTTTATCCCCTGGAATAAGCTTCATGTCCCTCAGTACTCCTTCTTACTATGGCAAGGCATTCTTAAGAAATTACCCATGAATGATAGGACTATGCACTACTCTGGTAGAACTTGGGATTGTCCTATGTTCTCACAACACCCCAAAACCTTTTCTTATCTCTTCTTTGATTGTGTATACTCCTCCTCAATCATCAGTTATGCTCTCGCATTAGGCAACTGGACTAGCACCCCCACACTCTTGGGATGACATTATGGCATATCTCTTTTCCTTCCAAGGCATTACTCTCTCACGGAACATCCTATGCCTCAGTGTAGCTATTTTCTTCTATAAAGTTTGGGAAGCTCGAAACAAAAAGTTACACAAAAATCCCCTAATTCCCTCAGCAATCCTCGCGAAGGATTTCATTCATCTTATTAAAGCAAGACTCTCTTCTTGCAAATCTTTTATTAAGGCCACAACCTGTCAATACTATTGTAACTGGCTAATGCAGTCAGCTGCTGGGTCTGGTCTTATTTGTTGCAGCGATGTGGTTGTGATTGGGTCTGCTGCTAGGTCTGGTGTGGTGCAGGATTGGGTCTGGGCTGGGTTATTTAGACTAGAGACTATCTGTTAGGTGAGGTATAAGATTGGGCCAGGCCTGTGATGCTTTCTGCTGGGCGAGGTGGGGCTGGTGCTATTTGTTGGGTGGGGTGTTGGTTCAGTTGCTGGGCTCGTCTCTTGCTAGCAGCTACTCTTTGGCACGGCTACTCGGTAGTGCTCTTGATGGGTGGGGTACTGGTTTGGGCTGAGTTACTGGGTTGGTATGGCGAGGTGAGGCTAATATGGTTTGGTTGGCATTGTTGGGCTGGGTTGTTTAGTTTGGGCGAGGTGGGACTGGTCCTATCTGTTGGGGGGGTACTGGTTCGGCAGTTGCTGCTCACCTCATGCCAGCAGCTGCTGCTCACCTCATGCCAGGAGCTCCTTCTCGGCCTCGCCCAATTGACAGCTTTTCTTTTGGCTCTCGTTCTTGTTCATTCTGGATGCTCTGATTCATTTTAGGTTGTTTAGGCTTACTACTTGCTTTTTTTATATGTTCTTTTTTTTATTTATTTTTATTTGTTAACTAGGGGTTTCCCAACCGTAGTCAGACTAATGCCCTCGGCCTAGAGACCAAATTTTTCTTTGAACCACTACTTTTATTTGGCGGCAAAATTGTAACCACCATGAACATTATCATCGCTAATATTCTTTGAACATCTTTGAACTAGCTTTTTTATATGTTCATTTATATTAAGTACTTTGTTCTTTCGATTGGTTTGGTTATTGGTCTTTAGTTGATCTTTTTGGGGGTTGTCCCATGAGGTTCCTTATAAATTTTCTGGGGTATTCCCCTTTGGAATTGTTTAATCTCTCTTTCTCTTCTATATAAAAACAAATAGCAAAAAAAAACTCGAGAACTATCAAGGCAGAATCGTAGTCTGCAAGATAGTAGATCTCGGAGTTCGTAGTTTTCCAGGAGAGACGAGGTCGTTGTGTGTCGAGAAGAACTTTTTCAAAGCCTTAGTACCGAGAGAAGTCATGTTCGAATCGTAGAGACAAACTGCTAATGTACGGATCGAGCATCGCCTGTTGAGCCAAGTCAAGAATCGTAGGCCACACTTGAAGTAGTGGAGTCTACTGATCATATCAGAGGCAGAGATAGTAGTCCAGCCAGATCAGACGAGGACAACAAGCATAAAGATAGAAATTGAAGTCTATCAAGATCTGATCTCGGAGTCGTAGTGTCTACAGAACCAAAGCTAAATCGTAGTCTGCAGAACTAAGGCTTCAACAGAGGTGCTCAAAACGCCAAGGCAGAATCGTAGAGTCAACACGATTTTCAATAAATGAGCACTCCAAGAATATCCAAAGTATGAAGCCTCTAGTCTGAGTAGCAAAGATACATTCCAATTGAAGCTTGAGAGTTAGTGATTAGAAGGAAAAATGTTTCTCTCTTAGAATTATGCTCTGCCTCCTCTCTTCGTTTTTCCTTTGTTACTCGATCCTTGAATCCTCCTAATTTCTCCGGCTCCTTTCCAGCTGGTCTCCCACTTTATTTCTTCCCCTTTTTTTATTTGTTAATTTGTTTGTTTGTTTGTTAACGAGGGGTTTCCCAACCGTAGTCAGATTAATCCCCTCGGCCCGGACCAGCCTTTTCTTTGAACCAGCTTTCACTGCCAGTCCGTGGCCACCATAAACATTATTGCCTTAACAAATGTTGCAGGCGGGGATCGATCCCAAGATCCCCGAGTTTACGGTTCACCCCAGGTTGAAACTTACTGTTGTGCCAAGTGCTGGTGGTTTCTGTTTCTTCCCTTTCCCTCCTATTCGTTATGTTCTCACCTTCACTCTGCCTTCTTCTCCTTTTGGTATTTGCTATTTCTTCTTTTCCCCTTCGCTTTGGTCTTCTTGCGTTCTTTTTTCTTTGTTCCGATGGTTAGCCACTCTCATCTTTCAGCTGGTAACTCGCTGAGCAGTCATTCTAAGGATCTTTTAGCTGAGTTTGGGATCTCTAACCCTAACTCCCCAGTGGAGGTCAGCTCTGATATGGCAGAATCAATCCCTTTTGTGATTATGTTAATCGGTTAGGGTTACAGGTCCCTTCTGATGGCTCGGAGGACTCTATTTCCGCATGGGATGATGTTAATCGGTTAGGGTTACAGGTTGGTTCAGATATGAAGGAAATATTCTCTGCTGCCCAGCAACTGTCCCATCAAGTACGTAATGAGGCTACTGCCGAGAAAATGCAATACACTAATGGATTTCATACTTACAAAAGGCTACTCTACTCAACAGTTAAATGAATTTTCTAATAGAGGCGACCCTTGTCTGCGTAAGGTCCTTGATCAAGACATGTTTGTTATTATTCCTCTGAAGGATAGCTATATTAATACCTCTTCGGATTTTCCCTCTTCTGCTGGCCCGACGAAGGCTTCTAAAGACCCATCTGGTGTTACATCAAAGGATTTGGAAGAAGGTGTGATTCCTAGGTTTAATGGTGCTGGTGTTGGGACCTCTCTAGGTGGAGTTTCAGAGGGCTCTCTGATTGAGCTGGTTAGACCATCCTGGAGCTCTGTTGTGGCCAAGAAAGACCCCCAATCTAGTCTTAGGTTTGATTACCTGCCTCCGCCTCCCCCATCCTCTGTTGATGGGGCTATTTTGGTGCGACCTCCCTCTATAGTTCTTTTGAAGGGAATCAGTCTCTGGAATGCTAGTCTGGTAGGAGGGTTCCTCAATGCTCACTTACCTTTTAAAATTGTTGAAGAAGCTGCCCATAGTCTGTGGGATAATTTGGGTCTCCAAAGTGTGTTCTTACAGGAAAAGGGTTTCTTTATCTTCAATTTTTCTTCGGCTAAGGATAGGGATAACATCCTTGCGATGGGTCCCTGGTATATCTCCAATAAACTTCTCTATCTAAAACAATGGAAGGAAGGACTTGACTTCCAATTTGACACTTGCTCTAAAGCCCCTATTTAGATGAAGTTCTATAACACCCCCCTGTCTTATCTGTCCTCGAATGGTCTTAGCTACATTGCTAGTGTCGTGGGTAAACCCTTGTTCGTGGATAAGCTGACTGAAAAATTGGAGCTGATGAATTTTGCTAGGGTTTGTATTGAGATTTCCCCTACTTCAGCCATGCCTTCTAGCCTTGATTTAGTAGTGATCGATGAGGAATCAAATACAGAAAAGATAACTACGGTTATGGTGGAATATCAGAATAGACCTCAGCTCCATTCTCACTGTAAGTCCTTTGGGCATTCTCTTGACATACTACGTTTTTCTCGATTAAAGTCAATAGAGATACTATGTTTTTCTCGATTAAAGTCAATGGGTCCCTGTGTGGGTAGTTCAAAGGAGTAAAAGGGCAAGGAGACCCTTTATCCCATACCTTTTTGTGATTGTTATGGAAATTCTCTCGCTTGGGCTTTCCAAGGCCTATAAGGAGCCAAGTTTCCGTCATCACTGGAAAACGCAAGAGCAGTCCATCACTCACCTTAGCTTCACGGATGACCTTATTCTTTTCTGCTATGGAGATGTCTAATCAGTAAAAATGTTAAAGGATTGCCTTGACTCCTTCTTGGCTTCCTCTGGCCTGAATATTAATAAGTCCAAAAGCTTATGCTTCCTCTCCCATATCCCTCCCATTGTGGCTGATTCCATCATCGATACCATTGGATTCCAACTTGGTGGGTTTCCTGCAAAGTTTTTAGGGGTTCCTCTTCTTCTTTTTAAATTTTTTTTTATTCGTTAACGAGGGGTTTCCCAACCACAGTCAGACTAATCCCATCGGCCTGGAACAACCTTTTCTTTGAACCAGCTTTCGCTGGCGTTCCGTGGCCACCATGAACATTACTTACTTCCTTAATAAATGTTGCAAGCGGGGATCGATCCTAGGATGCCCGGGTTAACGGTTCACCATAGGTCAAAACTTACCGCTGCGCCACCATGAACATTAATGCCTTAACTAATATTTTAGGGGATCCTCTGTTAACTTCAAAGCTCAGTCTAGCGGATTGCCGCCCTCTTATTGAAAGGATTGTGGCCAGAATTTCCTCCTGGACAAATAAATTTCTATCCTATGCGGGGAGACTGCTATTAATTAAATCCATCATTTTTTAATCTTATCCTACTGGGCCTCGTTCTTCATTATGCAAGCTTCGGTGCTTAAGTCCCTTAAGTCTATCATGTGCAGATTTTTCTGGAAGGGTCCATCCATGCTCATATGGTGCTAAAGTTGCATGGAAAAAAATTACATTACCGATCTCTGAAGGAGGCCTTGCTATAAAATAACTTGAGGATTGGAACAAAGCTCAAATTCTGATGCACCTTTGGAGAGTGGTTAACCCCTCGCATGCCTCTCTCTGGGCTTGTTGGATCCGGTCTTCTTTGAAAAATAAACACTTCTGGAATTTGGCTATCCTTGGTGACTATTCGTGGATTTGGAGGAAGGTGCTGTAACTTCGACCTATTGCTGCTAAACACATCAGATATTTTTACAGGTAATGGGGAAGGCACGAGCCTTTGGTTTGATCCTTGGTTAAGTGATTCCACTTTAGCCAACTCTACCTATTCCCCTCTGGTTATTAACTCATGTCTTGGCCCTCATGCTACCGTGAGCCTTATCATCAATAGCTCTTCCTGGGTTCCTCCCTCTTTCAACCATCAGGATATTATTGACTTTAGGGAAATGTTTGATCTTAATAGGCAATGTGATTCCAACTCTTTGGATCAAATCTTTTGGGATGATATTAAAGCCTCTAAGGTTAAGGCTGCTACTATCTGGGATTCAATCAGGGTGGTGGGGTCTAAAACTCCTTGGGCAAAGATAGTTTGGCACAAATTGATTACGCCTCACTTATCTTTCAACCTCTGGCTGGCTTTTCATAAGGGGTTGCGCACCCTTGATAGACTTGTTAGTTTTGGGTTTCATGTTAATCCCATCTGT
The DNA here is from genome assembly GCA_020205605.1 of Panax ginseng. NCBI lineage: Eukaryota > Viridiplantae > Streptophyta > Magnoliopsida > Apiales > Araliaceae > Panax > Panax ginseng. Next base: position 74,015,799 of record CM035145.1, read on the forward strand.
GTGTTTTGTCATAATGATTTGGAAACTTTCGGCCATTTATTCTTTAACCCCTCTTTCTCATTTTGCGTTCTATTCCCTACTATAAGAAGTTGTGGCTGGAGAGGTTGTAGACGGAGATGGGATTCCCTCTCCTCTTTTCGTATACATTTTTCTAGGTCAAACTTCCTTCACAGTCTATCCCTTCTTGGATTTGCCGTTGTAGTGTATAGACTTTGGAATGAGCGCAATGCTAGGATTTTCTCTAGCAACGCAATCCCTTCTAAAACCTTGGTCAAAGACATTATGCATATCATTAAGTGTAGACTAGATTGTAGTCTTAAATTCCAGAGGGTTAAAGATAAGCCCTGCTATAGGCATCTTGCCATATGCGGCTTCTCCAAGGTTCTGTTATTATTCTAGAGGAAGGTGTTGGTTTCTGCTATTGGAGTGGGCATTCGATAAGTTTGTTGGCTTGCAAGGCTTTACTTTGTTATAGGTTGGTGCACTGCTGCACTTTGGATTTGCAGCACTGGTTTGGGGATTTGTCTGGTTGCTAAATGTTGGGCTGCTATCTGGGCTCTGAATGCCTATTTCTCGGGTCATTGGGAGCTTCTGGAAGTCTTTTTCAATGGTTTGATCTCTGCGCTGAGGTTGCTTTATTCCTCAAGGTTAACAACTGCTATCTTGTTTGGTGGTTGGGTTTGTTTTGGTCAACTAATTTTGACCTTAGGGGTTCGGGCACTGGGTTTGGTTGCAGGCTGCTGCAGAGGAGATATGTATGCTATTAGGCATCTGGGGTGCGAGTTCGAGTTGTAGTCAATTGTCGTGGTGTGTATGTATGGTCTGGTTCGAGTAGTGGTCTACTGTTTAGAACAGGTGCTAAGGCTAGTATGATGTTTGGGCTTGTCTACTGGACTTTTTCAGTTTAAGGTTTTGGACCTGCAATGGGATCTTTTGCCTTTTCTGGGATCATTCCAATGATTTGTTTTTCTTTATGTTGTCTTTGTTGTGCTTGTTGTGCTCGGTCGGGAGGCAGCAATTGTTCTGTTGATGGCTTGATGTGCTTGCTGTGCTTGGTCTCGGGTGAGCTGCTGTGCTTGCTGTGTTGTGCTCGGTCTTTCGGTCTTGGGTGAGCTGGGATGGGGTTCTATCGGTCTGATGTGTTTTCCTGTTGCAGGATGTTGTGGTCTGTTGTATTCCATCTTCTTTGGTTGGCTGCACCCGGGTTTTGCTGCTGGACGGTGTGGTGTGGTGCTAGTTCTTTGCATGCTTGTGCTGCAGGTTGGTTCTTTGCATGCATGTCTCAGTTGCATTTCCTGGGGGGTTTGGTGCCGCTGAGCTGCTATTGGCCTTCTTGTTTGGCTGGGCTTAATGCCTGTTCTTTTGTCTTTCTTATGTATAATTGTAATTTTTCTGGTTTGCTTGTTAGGCAGAATGCATGTAATCTTTTATAGTCTTGACATCATAGGGCTTGTCCTATGATTGCTATATTCTTATTGGGTGTCCCCCATGAGGTTTTGTAATTCCTTTTTTTAATACAGTCTAAATTTTGCAAAAAAAACGTACATTCCAGCTGAAGGAAACTAGAGAGCACTCAACGAATGACGTACAAGCTAACAGAAGATCTAAGCACCAACCCAATCAACATCCAGATTGAGTTGTGAAGCCATTCAAGATGAAGTCTTCCACAAGTGGATCAGAAGAAGACTTCAGTAAAGGTGTGTAACTAAAGAAAGTCAGCAAGTGCAGTAGCTGTCAAGAGAATATAAGACAACGATCTTGGGATTAACCAGGATCGTAGTGTTTTCCAAACAAAGCAGGAACAGATGCAGTTTACACAAAGATATTGGCCAACTTATGAAGATTAAGGCGAAAGTGATTAAGCATGGGTCAGACCATTAATGATAAGTGAACGGGAGATCACAAGAAGAAAGAGAGCTGGGCATGTCACAAATCTAATGTGTCTTGCTATTCAGAAAAGGCCAGAACAAGAGGTCAAGCTATCAGTTCCTGAGATCAGTCGAGGCAAACATAAGTATTGAAGCATTGCACAAGTGAAGGAAGAGGTGTTCTACATTGAAGATCCAATGAACACTCTTCAGAATCGTAGTGTTGTCTCAACCAGTCAATGAGCAACATTCAACAAGACACACTACGATCAGGTCCAAGAATATCTGCATCAGAATCATAGAGTTTGGTCATCTGAAGATTGAAGCATTGGCAACAGTTTAATCTGAAGACTGATATTCGAATGTTGCTAATTGAGAGCATCGATGCAGAAGGACAATTTATGATGTTCTGATCGAGAATTCAGAAAGAAGAAATAAAGGTGATTACCAGCCTGACACGAAAATGTGACATCTCTGAGGCGGTAGGTAAGGTAGCATACTGCTATGTCAGTAAAATCATAAAGGAGTTGTCACGTCACATCAAGCAGTCTGCACCAAATAACTCGAGATCTGTGAAGCAATTCAAATAGCTACCAACGACTATATTCCAACGAGAAGATTGTGAAGGAGTATATATCAGCTAGAGCTTCCAAGATCAAGAGTTGCAGAGTTAAAGAATCATTGAGTTGTTGAAATGCTATATTGTTGACTCTACGAGTTCCACCAGAGCTGAACAGAATAAGTCTTAGTGGTAGTGAGACTACGAAGGTGGAAGTGAAGCAGATTTAAAGAAGGACTTGAACGGACTAAAGCTTCACTCAACAAGGATGAGAATGCCACTGAAGATGGCAGCTAAGTTGAGAGCCGAGAAGGCCAAGAAGATAGCATTCAGAAAAGTGGCAGAGCACAAAGAAGATCAAGAGAGACACTCTACGAATCACCATGAACCAAAAACTAAAACAGAACAGATGCAGAACCATGTCTGCATAACATTCAAGAAGTGTTCCGCTAAGTGCCAGACTAAGTCTACCAAAAGCTAAAAGACTTAGCAAACCTAAATGATGATGGTGCACAGTTGACATCGGATGAAGATAAGATTAACAGTATGAAGATCAGCTGCACCAGAGAAGAAATGGTCCATACTCTACGCAGAATGCAAAGAGGATCACGTCAAGCTGCTAAGTACAAAAGATGTTCAAGCTTCAAGACATCTTAGCAGCAAAGCACCAACAAGAACTACAACAACAACAACAAGTAGACAGGGCCTGAGGGGTCCTTATCCTGAGGGACTAAATGAAGTTCAAAGCCTGTTGGGCTTGAAGAGTTCTTAGTGAACTGAAGTTCCAAGGCTGCTAGCCTTGAATGAATCTTAGTGATTCAAGGTGCTGCCCTTCCTTAGTGGAATTCCTACTTGTTGAAGCAGAAGAGTGGATTAGAAGCTTGAGTCTCTGAACCACTAAAAATCTTTGTGTCTTTTACATTCAGTCATTTACTTTTTGTCATTTACATTATGTACCTAACTATTATAAATTCTATGTATATATTAACTACTTATAACTAAACTAACTCCACGAATAATGTATGAATGTTTATGAATATATTAATGAAGGGGATCTTTTACTTATTCCACTATGGTTGAAAAGATTCTTATGTTTGTCATATGTTAATTCATAAGAAATACAAAATAGACATGAAAAGTATTTGAAATCAAAAAGGATCTATTCAACCCCCCTTCTAGATCTATTGTGTGCCTACTAGGAAATAACAAAGTGGTGTTGAGTCCCCAAGCTCCATATTGGAAAAAGGCTATAAATAGTGAAGTAGAATCCATATTGCATAATCACACGTGGGAATTAATATATCTCCCACCTAGCTCTAAATCTCTAGGATACAAGTGGATATTTAAGAAGAAAGTGAAAGTAGATGAATCTATAGATAAATATAAAGCAAGACTTGTAATCAAATGATACAAGCAAAAGGAGGGTTTAGATTATTTTGATACTTATTCTCATGTGACAAAAATATCCTCAATTAGGATGTTAATAGCCATTGCAACTACATATAATTTAGAGATACATCAAATGGATGTGAAAACAACTTTCTTGAATGGAGATTTAGAAGAAGAAATTTGCATGGAACAACTAGAAGGGCTTATTGTTCCAAGACAAGAAAAGAAAGTCTTTCGGCTTGTGAAGTCCCTTTATGGATTAAAACACGCACATAAACAATGGCATGAAAAAATTGATTATGCAATGTTGTCAAATGATTTCAAGATAAATGAGTGTGAAAAATGTTTGTATGTCAAGGACACTGAGAAATGATTGTCTTTATATAGATGATATGCTCATTATGGGTAGTAATAATGAAATTATTAAAACTACCAAGAGAATGTTAAATAATATGTTTGACATGAAAGACATGGGTGTTGCCGATGTAATAATAGGAATTAAAATTTCTAAAACATCGAATGGGTTAGTATTATCACAATTACACTATATTGAGAAAATACTCAGGTAATTCAATCAATACAATTGCAATCATGTGGGAACACCAGTAGATATAAATCTACACTTATCTAAAAATAAAAGAGAGAGCATATCACAACCTGAGTATGCACAAATAATTGGAAGGCTTATGTATGTAATGAATTATACACATCTTGACATAGCATATACTATCAATAAATTGAGTAGATTTACAAGTAATTCAGGACAAAATCACTGGAAAACGATTGTAAGAGTTTTAAGGTATTTAAAATACACTCAACACTTTGGATTGCACTACTCAAGATATCCAGAGTACTTAAAGGATATTGTGATGCAAACTGGATATCAGATACAAAAGACTTTAAATCCATAAGTGGTTTTGTGTTTACACTAAGTGGAGGAAAAGTATAATGGAAATCTTCTAAACAAACACGAATTGCTCGATCAATGATGAAATATAAGTTTATTGTATTGGATAAGGCTGGAGAAGAAACTGAGTGACTTCTTCACTTTTTTAGAAGATATTCCTATATGGCCTAAACATGTGCCATTTGTTTATATCCATTGTGATAGTTAATCATCAATTGTAACTAGTTTCTCTCTCTAAGTTTTTTTCTCCCCTTCTCTCTATAACTCTTTCAACCGTCTACTCTCATCCTTTTACCATTAAATCCTTCTAAACTCCTTCTTTCCTCTTTTGTCTCCCGCCCAACCTCACCTAAACTTTTGGTTTATACCTATATTCTCTATTTTCCATTTTAGTCCCCCCCGTTCCTATCACCATCTCTCCGAATTTTGGCTCACCCTCTGCTTCCTCCTCACCCTGCCCTCTTCTTGCTCCTCTGCCATGGTTGATTATTCTCACCTCTCGGCTGGTAACTCTGCGAGTAGACAGTCCCACGACCTCTTCGCTGAATTCGGAGTCTCTATACCTAACTCTCCAGTTGCTGCCTTCCCAATTGATATGGTTGAATCAGATGATGTTCCTCTTCTCTTGGCCAGAACGTTGTGGAGCCTCTTAACCACGCTCATTCTCAGGCCAGTTCTGATGAGTCTTCCCCCCTTGCTCTTGAGCTTAATGATAACCTTGGTCTTGCTATAGATTCCCATGTCTCTAACATTTTCAAAGGTGTCCAATATTTCTCCCACTCTGACAGAAATGAGGTTGTGCTAGAGCGAAAGAAGAACCTTGACCTCATGAATTTCTTCTCTACTCATGGGTTCTCGGTTAAGGATCTTAACGATTTTGTCTCTAACGGCAAGACTGCTAACCACTATAATATGGATATGGTGGACTTGGGCTCTGGTCTTGGGGTTCCTCCTTAACTCCCTTTGGGGTCAAATTTTCATGTGGGTGAGCCATCAATGGTGGAGCCTGTCCTTAAACCCCCCCCCCCTCTTATTCTAAGTCCATGAGCTCAAATGACTCTAAAACGGTTACCAGTGCACATTCTATAATAATCCAAGATTTTATTTGTAATTTAAAATATTTATTAAATTAAATAAATATTTTATTGATGAAATTATTATTTTGTAATTTAAAATATTTCTTAAAATAAATAAATATGTGATTTTTATTAGTAAATATTTATGAATTAAATTTATTAGATAATATTCTAAATTAACTTAATTTATAGTTAGTGTGATGTTATATTGTTGTTTTGATTTAATAATTTAAGATGGTATGTTAAATTATTAAATAAAATTATAATGAGATTATAATTTTGTGATAATTGTTTCAATGGAGTATTTATTTAAAATATAGTATGTATAATTATTATATTTGATTAATGTTGGATATGGAAATCCAAATAAGTCATATGTGGTTATAAATTATAAACTAAATGGTTTATTAAAATAAAATTAAAGTAGTTTAATTTAGTTTTGACAAACAAGGCTTTAAATATATTAAGTCTTTATTTTAAAACCTTTTTGCCGAACAAAGCCTTATGGCTTTTGGATTTTTAATTTTGGATTTGTAAATAATATAAATATAATAAATAATAAATAAAATATAATTATAACATATACGTTTAGTGTGTAACGGATGTTATAATAAGTTTACGTATTAAGATTGTATCAGTTTTCTTTTACGTATTAGTTACTCTATATTGACACTAAGAGGAGGAAAGAAGAAAAGTTCAGAGAATTGAGAGTTTCAGTGAGAAAATTGCAGAGAATTGAGAGAGAGATTGTGAGAATTGTCAAGCAACTTCAGTGTTTAGCAAGAATTAACAAGCCAAATAAAGGTATTTTCTTTAACCTTGATATTATATATATATATGTACGTTTTACGGCATAAAATTTCTAAGTCCTGTGAATCCAATTTGTCTTGAATGGTTGTTATGAACTGAATTATTGTATCTATATGTATTTGTGGTGTTAGAACTAGTATTTAGTCAAGAATTATTATGCTAATTTTGTTTAAAAGGAAGAAAATAATGTCAGTTAATATTTTTCACATGGTTCGTGAAAAGTACCAATTTTGATAATCAATTTGTATGTTAAACAGCAAATTGAAGCTTGTTTATGCTAGTTCATTAAGAAACGAAGATACCGTAGTTTGAACGAAGTGATTCAATGTAAAATTGTAATCATAGTGTTGATTTTTGTAGAGGATGTCAAAAAATTGAGTTTTTATATGAAAATGAGAACTTTGAGAAATTAAACTAGCTTAAGTTGTTGTTAATTTGTTCTATATTGATATATATGTGAGGAAACATGTTTGTAATAGTGCCGGTCCCAGGCTTATGTATGGTGCAGATGCGCCATACACTGATCTGAGGCAGTGACTTCTGCTGCTGCTGCAGATCTGAAATAGCGACACTATACCTTGGTCTAATGATGTGTTAACTTAATAAACATGGAATGTGGAGGTTAAAATAGAACCATATCATGTCATTGATAATTTCAAGGTTGAAAATGATTAGTAAGTAATGAACGTGGCATATTAAACTTAGTGAGCATGATGAATAGTAAACAGGTGTTGTGAAAGTTAACACTTGAAATTCCTGATATTTGTATAGTATCATAAGACTTGTGCTAAAATGATAGGTTTAGCAAGAAATGTACATGCTATGGTATGTTAGCATATCTAATAGGAATTGTAGTTCTAAACCTATGTGTAGGATATTGGAGTACGTGAGTTGTAATTGTATAGCTTACGCAAGAGGCAAGTTCCCTAACCTTTGCTACTATATTATTCATCAAGGTTACTTTTCACTATTACATTATACTTATGCAAATTCTCTAACTCTAATCTCTTGTTTAACGATTTATTGTCATGCGAATTCTTTAACTCTCATTTATTGTTGAAGCAAATTAGTTAATCTTTATTTCTTTATTCCAAACGAGATTACTTTGGTTATTCAAAGTCTGCAATGTTGTTGTATGAAATGTGTTTATTCAGGTACTAATAACTGTTGTTTATTCTTAGTTCTCCATTGTCATTGTACTATCTTACATTATTGTACCAAACTCTAAGTTGCCTAGAGATTCTTTGTTGGTTTATATCTTGAGAGGTTTTAATGATGACAATAAATTGGGCTTGTGTTAAATATTATAATTAGGTCTTTTGCCTTAATTGCTATTGGACTGGGTCATGTGACCAATATTTAATTGTTGGAATCATTAGAAGTCTTGACCCAACAGCTCATTACCAATCAAGTCCTGTATTTGAATTCAAAATTAATTAATTTCCTATTATATCTCTTATGAAGATTATTCCAAAGATACTTTTATATAATAGGAGTCTATTAAGGAGTCTTATGGTAACTAGGAAAATCATTCCTTCCTTATCTTTAGCTGTTTGCTTTGAATATATATACTCCTTAATATCAGCTGGGTCTTTGAATTATTTTTGGAATCAATTATTCAATCTTTTCAAAACATATTCTATTGCTCCAACTATGATTGATTCATGTTAATCTATTTATCCGTTAGGAGCTAATTAGAGAGAAAGATCGGTAATTGATTCTCTGTTCTATTCATATAGCCGTTACCCTCCTTAGTATATATATATATATATATCTTCCTTTCGGCTATAACAGGTACACAAGGGAATATACTTCAGCAAGGGAAAAGCAGTAATCATCTTTAGTCTTATTGATTGATTGTATTCCTCCTTTGAGAGCTTTTACTATCTAGAATTTTCCAGCAAGTTAGCATCTCCTTGTAAGTTCTTTATTAGCTAGAAAATAGCCATTGTAAACCAATATCATTTATTACAAGTTCTGTTCACCAGTATTTGTCAGAGTGGTTGATCCATTAGTGGATAGGGTCTGTTCAAAGAGCTTTTAAGGTTGCAAAGGTACAAGGGTTGCAGTAGTGCAAAAAGGGGCAGAGGTGTCCATACAAGGAGAAAAGCTTTTGTTGAACAGGGAAGTTGTTCTTTTTGTATTTAATTTAAGTTTTAAATATTAATAAAAAGAGTCTCCAATCCTAGTTGGGATTGGACGTGGATTAGGCTACTAGATAGTGGATAGGGGTTTAACCACATAAAAATCCTTGTGTCTATGGTTTGATTATCTCGTGTTTTGATTTGATATTATTTCCTGAATAACTGAACTTAATATTGCAACGTAGATTTTCCGGCAAAGGTCTGAAATACACTTATCCGGACATTCCTCATATCACTTTATTCTCATCGTATATAAGAAAAGTGAAATTTGCTTCTAACACAGACACAATAAACTATTTTTCAAACTGTCTGTTTTAGTCCAGAATCTGAAAATTGAAAAATTGGTCATTGTTGATTACTTTTGGCTTATACACCTATTCACCCTCCCCCCCCTCTAGGTGTGCTTATACACGAAATTACATTTGGTATCAGAGCAAGGTTATACTAATATTGATCTTTGTAGGTCGTAGGGAAATATCCTATGGCACACCTCAATTTTCAAGAATGTTAATCAACAAGTCGACCACCTCTGTTGCTCGGAAGTGAAAACTTCAACTTTTGGAAGTTCAGAATGATGATTTATCTTAAGCGAGACCCATGGGAGTGGTGGGTTGTTGAAAATGGTCCAGTCATTCCAAGACATGATGATGGGAGACCAAAGAATCTCATGGAACTTGAATAGATACCAATACAACTATAACCATTAACTCATAATACACACTTATTCGATCAACTTTCCTTTTCCTTTGTTCGTGCCTGAGCCTTCAGGTTGCTCATACATAACTGAAAACATTTAATTTAAGCAAGGGTGAGCATTTAAGTGCCCAGCAAGTAATAGCAATTATATATAAGCTGAAAGAGTATAAGTATTCTCTTTACATAACACTTCTACAACGAATTGAAAGTTGTGAAGTAATCTGTACTGATAAAAAATTCACATAACAACTCTCTTTCAAATTCTTTAAATTTGGCTCTGGCTCTACCCTTGAATAGGGTTTAAGAAACATACTATGAACATTCTTTTCATTTTCGAAAAGGTTTAGCGGAATTCTATCCTCAAACCATGCCATAACTTACTTAGCACGGAGGGTGATCACCCAGATTGTACCTGTATTGATCAATAATACATAACTTGAACGAAATTCATCGCTCACTCTATCCGCTTTACAAGAAAAAATCTTCCCATATAGGGATGTTCATACATGCCGGTTCCAAACCCAAGGTTTTAATCTTGCTCAACAATAATATGTAATTCAACATATATATACGGGTAATTGACAAAGGTGTATCAACATGTGAATAAATGCCATGATTATCCAAGTGGGGACACTTGTATAACCATTTATAAAATCAATGAATGTAATATATATCCGAGCTAACATGTCGATAATCAAAGAGTACATAATCTGTATGAGGATAGAATAATTCAAAACTTCTTACTCATGTCCATTGCATAAAAGGAAGTGCAAAGGTAAGATACTTTACCGATTCACGATTACAAATCTCAACTTAGGTTTTATCTGCTTATCACAAACTATCAATAATCGGATCATTCGCTTCGATTAGAACAATATATCTTAACACATAGTAATCGCTTATTACGATTAAGACATAGTCCAATCACATAATCACAAAGTGATCATACTTTTAGTTCCTATTCTATACTTGAAATATTTTTATACATTTTTAAATATCTCATCCATGCTCTTACAAAGTCTTTTCTTTCTTTTATAAGGTCCGACATTTGTTGGGCGTCTGAAAAAGCTTTATCGGGTAAATAATGAGTCTAAGACTCTTAATCTATACCTCAACATCTCAGAATATCAAACATCTTATTTTTAATCATTTTCGCAATTTCCGAAATTGAAAATTTTAAAATAATTCAAATCATTCACTAAAGGGCCTATAGTGATATAACTTGAGCTACTATAGGTGTTCTTTTTCAAATTCGAAACTTCATAATCGGTTCTCAAGTCACTAGTTTGGTAAATTATAACTTTCAAATATCTAATCATAATTAAATGATTTAAACATTAAACAATTCCATTATCATTAATAGTTTAATTAATACTAAACTATTAATGAAACCATTACTAAAATATAAAAGTTATTTATAATAACTCAAACTATTTTTAAAACATTTATATTACCCAAATAATTACCATTAATATTTAAATATTAATGTACTATTTATCTAAATATTAAAAGTCAAGAATTATAACTTAAAATATTTTTAAATCCTTAATATCCTCTTTAAATGGTTTTAAATAAGTAAAACCATTTTAAACTATTTATTTAATATTAATCATTAAATAAACTAAATATCATTTATATTATCTTGATATCATTAATATTTAATTATTAATGAAATTATCATTTAAATATTAAAAGTTATATTTTATAACTTCAAATATTTTTAAATACCTTATTTTCATTTAAAATAATTTTATAATATTAAAATCATTTTTAAACTAAATTATTTAATATAATCATTAAATAACTTTAATATCATTAATAATTATTAATTAATGAAATTCATCACAAAATATTAAAAGTCATCACAAATAACTCATTTACATAATCATTTCCAAGCCAAAATAAACATAGTAAACTAACTAGTTTATTAACAACACTAACTAAACTTCAAAAATTCAAACTTTAACTAACAATTAAAAATAATAACATTACAAAAATTAAATAAGAAACATACCCGAAAATACGTATTCCACAGACTGAATACGCACTTCCACGCCAAAATTTAACTAAGGAGATCTTTATAAAAAGTTCTCCCACAACAAAGCCTTTCTCAAAAAATTGGAGGCCTTATTGTTGGTGAATGAAACAAAGGCCAAGCCCTTCTATTTATAGGTTTAGAAAATGGTGAAGTTCTCAATTTAGTTGATGTGGGACTTGATTTATACTAATTTTTCAATAGCTCACTTTGCGATTTTCTAACGCATTGCTCATAACTCCGATTAATATGATTTTTTGGATATGTTATACATGGTATGTAAGACTATTTTTAAAAAATACGAATTACCCAATTCGGGTTCATTAGGTAGCCCAAACAAAAGGCGTCAAAAGTGGACGTTCATAATAGCTTTTCAATCTCGTTTCAGCTTTACCCTCTTTCGCTAAAATGGTCATAACTCTTTCATTTTAAAACATTTTTTGAGCGATTCTTGAGCCCACGTGAAGCTAACTTCTGGGGCTACAACTTTTATTCTTTGACCATTTCCAAATTCAAACACATCACCCTAGAAATTCCATTCAAATGGACTGCACCGCACTTGTTGGGAAGTTTTGACACTACTACTTTGAAATATCATAACTCTCTCCTCCGATATCGGATTTAGTCCGTTTTGAGTCTATGGAAAGCTTATTCGGTGTACTATAACATACCAAAAGCCCGGAAGGTTTTGGAAACATTAACTGATCGAAACAATGTCCCGAATAGCACATCCATGCTGACTTTCAGCTTTGAGAAATTTGACACATTTCCTTCCAATCACCGTAATTCCTCATCCGAGGTCGAATGAGGTCATTCCAAAGCCTATGGCTTCCTAACTCAGTGCACTATAACATATCAAAATCCCAGACCTTTTAAAGCACAAAAAGTGGACGAAAATACCCCCATTACAGACCGCCCAAAAATAGTTTATCATGATCGGTCAACCATGTTTGACCATCTATAACTTCTAATCTATACATGATATGGACTTGATTCTTTTGCAGATTAAAGACCACATATCAGGCTACACATAACAACTTTTGAAGAACAAAACTCATGATCGAGCAAAGAGTTATGGCCTCGACATTTGGTGAAAAAATAATGTAATTCGGTTTTTTCTAACTTGCTTAAATCTTCAATTTAGTGCACTTTGATGTTATGGGTCTTTGATTTATCAACTCATATCATCAATTAACATTCTATTACACAACATTAAACAATCAATTGCATCAAATAACATCGAATCAAAGGATTTCTAGGTTTAGTGTTCTTATACCCTTTTTGCAAAAATTCTTGATTCTTGCTTCTGATTTGTTATGGGTGATGGTTGGGCTTTGTTTAAGAGTGTATGGGCAATCTTGTACAAGGCAATTAAATGTAATATTTAATCACTAGATTTAATTCTTATAATTTACCAATTAACTTCTATCCTTTGGTAAATTAAAACACTTATACAATAACATCAAAATTAAACCCGGTAATTAAAATTAGGGTTTCTCAACGTCCTCAATTAGGGTTTCTAATTGATCATTAGTGGTTCTTTAATTATCTTTGTATGTTACTAACACACGATCGTTACGGTTTCTAATTTCAACCTAGGTTAGGGTTATAATAATTAGGGTTTGTCCTAATTATCGATGTACAACAATAATTAGGGTTTCTTCTAATTACCGATATTTTTATTCACATAAATTTTATATACACAAATACTACTCGAAATATCCCATAACTAAGTTTAATAATTAGGGTTTCACAAACTTGGTAATATGCTATGACCTAATTGGTAATCATTATCTCAATATTATCTCGTCTACAAGACATACCCAAAGTACATAATTATGGTAATCAGAAAATCATTATATAAATAATATAATATTATTATTCTCATCTCTTGATCACAATTCCAATCCAGGTTTGGATCTCATATCCGACTTATTCTTCGTACACAAACATCAATAATCAAGTTAAAATAATTAACTTAAATATTCGAACAATTCATATAATAAAATATTTATTATATAAATCTAATTATCACTTCATATATTATTTCCAATCATGTTTTCATGGAAAATAATTAATAAAAACATTTCTACTACGAAATTTATTACCATATAATTTGTGGTAATTAATAATTCCAAAATTATTTCTAATTTTCAAGTAATAAATGTATTCGCATTTATCGTTCACTTTACTTGACACTTAGTCTTGTCATTAAATAAAAAAAAATTATATGCAAAATTTCTTATTTATTTTATATAGAAAATCTCGGGTTATTACATCATCACTTAAGCAATCGTGTTGTGTTACGATGATGTAGGCCAAGAAGCTGTTAAGGAAAGGATGTGTAGGTTATTTAGCTTACATCGTAGATACTCGAAAAAAGGGAGTAGAGATTAAAGATATACCCGTAGTGAATGAATTTCGGGACATGTTTCCAGATGATTTGCCTGGACTTTCGCCAGACAGAGAAATCGAATTCGTAATAGACTTAGCACCAGTGTTATTCGTGAAGAAAAAGGACGGATCGATGAGGCTCTGTATCGATTATCAAGAATTAAACAGAGTAACGATCAAGAATAGATATCCACTACCAAGGATAGATGACTTATTTGATCAACTGAAGGGAGCAAAATGTTTCTCGAAGATCGACTTACGAATAGGATATCATCAACTAAAAGTGCGGGATGAAGATATACTAAAGACCACATTTCGAACCCGTTATGGACATTATGTGTTTTTGGTAATGTCATTCGGGTTAACAAATGCTCCGGCAGCATTCATGGACTTGATGAATCGAGTTTTCAAGCCATACTTGGATAAATTCGTAGTAGTTTTTATCGACGACATTTTGATCTACTTGAAGACAGAGGAAGAACATGCCGAACATCTGAAGATTGTTTTCGAGGCACTACGAAAGAAGGAGTTGTATGCGAAGTTTTCAAAATGCGAATTTTGGATGAAGAAGGTTAAATTCTTAGGCCACGTGGTGGATGAGAATGGAATCTCAGTAGACCCCAAAAAGGTCGAAGCAGTAAGTAGTTGGGAACAACCGAGAACGCCGACGGAGGTGAGGAGTTTCTTAGGGTTAGCTGGGTACTATCGAAGATTCATCCAAGATTTTTCTAAGATAGCAACCCCGTTGACTAATCTGACGAGGAAAACGGTAAAATTTGTATGGACTGACAAATGCGAAGAAAGTTTTCAAGAGTTGAAGAAGAGGTTAAGCGAGGCGCCTATATTATCCTTACCAGATGATACGGGAGGATTTGTAGTGTATAGTGATGCATTACATAGAGGACTGGGCTGTGTGCTGATGCAGCATGGAAAATTCATTGCGTATACGTCACAAAAATTGAAGGATTACGAAAAAACGATACCCTATTCATGACTTAGAGTTAGCGGTAGTAGTTTTTGCGTTAAAGATATGGAGACATTATTTGTACGGAGAGAAATATGAGATATACACGGACCACAAAAGTCTGAAATATATCTTCACACAGAAGGAGTTGAATATGCGTCAGAGGAGGTTGTTAGAACTAATCAAAGATTATGACTGTGAGATTCTTTATCACCTGGGGAAGGCAAACGACGTGATTCGACGCCCGAAAGGAGAGAAAGGAAGGGAGAAATTGTTTCAATTAACAACTCAGGAGGAGTTAATAAGAGATATGGAGAAGTTGATAATAGAAGTGAAGGGACCCGAGAGGTCTGACGAGAAATTATTTGTAATGGAAGCTTGTCCGACATTGTTGGATAGAGTAAAGGAAGCACAGGAGAAAGATGAAGAATGCGAGAAAATCAGGAAAAGGATTACGGAAAATGGGGAAGCAAAATTTCGAATAGATAAAGATGGTATTTTAAGATTCGAAGGGAGAGTGTGGGTACCGGCGGCCAACAAGTTGAGGGAGGAGATTTTATAAGAGGCACACAATACGAAATATTTCGTTCATCCGGGAGGCACTAAGATGTATCGAGACTTGAAGCAATATTTTTGGTGGCCTAATTTGAAACGTGAAGTCGTAGAATGTGTTAATAGATGTTTGACTTGTCAATGCGTAAAAGCAGAACATCAGCGGCCAAGTGGGTTGCTACAACCATTGGAAATATCAGAGTGAAAATGGGAGCATATTACGATGGAATTCGTGGTAGGACTTCCGGTCACCCAGAAAGGATTGGATGCCATTTGGGTTATCATGGATCGACTTACATAGACCACACATTTTCTACCAATCAAGATCCGCTACAGTTTGAATCAGTTAGCGAGTCTATACGTAAAGGAGATTGTTTCACGACATGGGGTGCCGGTATCGATTGTTTCTGACCGAGACCCGCATTTCACGTCAAAATTCTAGAAAAGCTTGTAAGAGAGGATGGGAACACAGTTGAGGTTAAGTACTGCTTATCATCCTCAGACGGATGGACAAAGTGAGAGAACCATACAAACACCAGAGGACATGCTTAGAACTTGCATGATGGACTTCAAGGGGAATTGGGACGACCACCTACCCTTAGTCGAATTTGTGTATAATAATAGTTACCATGCGAGTATCGGCATGCCACCGTACGAAGCTCTTTACGAAAGAAAGTGCAGAACGCCATTATATTGGGATGAAGTCGGAGAACGATGAATACTCGGACCAGAGTTAGTACAACAAACCGTGGACGTGGTGATAGTAATAAGGGCCAGACTAGTGGCAGCTCAAGATCGCCAGAAAAAGTATGCAGATTTGTATCGGTAAGACCGGGATTTTGAAGTCGGCAATTTTGTATTCTTGAAGGTATCTCCATGGAAGGGAAAGATCCGTTTCGGCAAGAAAGGGAAACTGAATCCAAGATTCATAGGACCATTCGAGATACTCAAGCGAGTGGGAGAAGTAGCATACAAAGTTACACTACCACCTGAGTTAGAACACATCCATAACGTGTTTCACATATCCGTGTTATGTCCGTACAAGCCTGACTACAAGCACGTGATTTCTTATGAACCCATTCAATTGGAGAAGAACTTAGCGTACGACGAAATTCCTGTCCAAATTCTATATAGGAAAGAGCAAACCTTGAGAAATAAAGTTATTTCTTCTGTAAAAGTACTTTAGCGTAACCACGATATTGAGGAGGCAATGTGGGAGTTAAAAGATAGGATGATGAGGGATTATCCCCATCTATTTGTGTAACCTTGTAGCAATTCTGGGACGGAATATTTATAAAGGGGGGGTGTAATACTCGAGAATTTCCACGTATTATTAAATAAATATAGTAATGGAAATAAATATTTATTTGAATATGAACGATTTCGTGTTATGAAATGAGATAACTCAATTATATTAAATAACTGAATAATTGAGGATATGTGGAGTTTTGTGATGAACTAATTGAAGCCTTGTGTGGCATGGTGATGGGAAAAATGAACAGTAATATTAATTAACAAAGGAATTATAAAGTAAGCAATTAAGTAATGTTAATTGTTGTTGTAGTATATTTATGGATTTTTAATTGATGTTAATGAGGTTAATTAATATGTGATTATTAATTGTTATTTAATTGATAATGGTTGTGGCGGAATATTGATTTCTTGGTAATTAATTAATAATGGGTGATTATTATTGTTTGAAATGAAACTTTAAAAATATAATAAGAATTATATAGATAAATCATGATTATGGAAATCCATAAATATATTGATTAATGATGATTGGATTAATTAATATTGGTGTTAATTAATCAAGAAAGTGAATAAATTATTTAATTATTTATATGATAATAGTAGGTTAAAAGTTATGTGCATAAGAGC
The DNA here is from genome assembly GCA_020205605.1 of Panax ginseng. Taxonomy (NCBI): domain Eukaryota; kingdom Viridiplantae; phylum Streptophyta; class Magnoliopsida; order Apiales; family Araliaceae; genus Panax; species Panax ginseng. The sequence continues at coordinate 74,033,074 of CM035145.1, forward strand.
AATAATATAACTATACTACATAGTGTATTATGGCATTTGTGTGACTATATATATTAAGTTGTATACAACTATATTGTATGAGGCAATGTGAGTAAACATATTGGAACTATATGTTATAAATACATTATCTATGTGACAATATGTATGTGGGTAGGTATTAAAATAATATACCATGAGCATATTGTAAACTCTAATTTTTAATATACCAGTGTGATAAAATGTACATGGATTATATATATGTTGCATAACATCTACTACCTTGAAATGTTAGGTCATGTTGTGACATTAGGTTATAATATATGGTTGAGATGTGTATTAAAAATATAACATAAGAATGAGAATGTGTAGGAGTATACAATAATGCTGAGTTTTCCCTTTTGTCCCAAATTGAGTGTCCCAATTACTCTAAGACCTCATTCACGTGTATTTCAAAAAAAAAGGCTAGCCTATGTTTTTCATTTTCTTCCAACTCCCTAGCTTATGATAATGGGGGAGTGGTGATTATGATGAGTTCCAATAACCAATCTAACAACTCCTCCATAACCTTCATGCAATCCTACAATCCATGGGTTTGATTCAATGAAAAATTGTTATGTCTGTGTATTGATTTTTCTATAAATAAGAGCTCTCCTTCCATTTTTCCAAGTGTTGAGAATTGCTAAGTGAGAGTTGAGAGCATACAAGTAATCTAGAGCTTGAGAGTTCATTAGGAGCAAGTTCATTGCAATTATAAAGGTATAAAATTCCTTCCTATTCTTCATTTTCAGTTTCTGTTAAAATTCCATTCTTGAAATTTAAATTCTTGATTTTGTGGAATTGGTTATTAATGAGGTTGGGTAATGTCCATATAGTTGTTATATGACCATATGAGCATGATGCAACTGATATATGATGGTTTAAAATTGAAATCCTGAGTAATTTTTGAGGTTGGGCTAGAGTTCTGCCAAGCAGATCGCTTCCTACGCTGAACCGTGCACACTGCAAGAATCAAGCTAGCCATATTTTGTATTGAGGCGCAGCTGGTATTGCCATTTGGGTTTCTTAATTTAGTTGAAAATTCTATTTTCAAATCTGATCAATATTGGCTAGTTGTTTTGACTTAAGCTAGCATTTAAGCATGTGTATGATGTATATATGGATACGTTAACCTAATGTGAGCATGTTTAGACTAGATTTGCATGATTAACGAAGGCGTATGGTTTACATGGAGATTTAGACTAAGTTTTGAAAACAAACTATGTTAAAGATCGTGTTCCACAAATTGTGAACCTAGTAAGCTATGCATAACTGATTTTGCACATAGATGAGCATATTGTAGTGTATATAGTTCTTTTGAGCATGTTTAAACTTATTAAGCCTTATGTTAGAAATAGTTTCATTAAGAAGCTTAGCCTAGTGAGCTAACATGCATGATTTTTACATGGTTTATATTTTGGCTTTGAAAGCATGTGAGTATGACTGGGAAATGCATAAATAAACCTTTAGCTTGTGTTTATTTGATTAGTAAGGAAACATGAGCATGTTGAACCTATTAGCAAGCTTTGAATGTGAATATTGTCAAGATACCATGAGGACTAAAATCTGACATTTGTGATCATGTTTGATGACACTCTTAGACTCGCTCATGTAGCATAAACATATATATACCATGTTTGTGTAACACATTTCAAGAAACGCATGAACGAAGCCTATTTTCAACTAAAGTGGTGTTAGTTTCATGTATGTGTTATGAATACACACAAGCATGCCTAATATGAGTTTTATAACTATCTTGTATATTTAGAAAGCAAGCATACTAGACCTTGTGAATTCATGACTTTGAATGACCTTAAATTGTTGAAATGAGCAACTTAGAACCATGTTATGAAAGAAGGAACCTAGATTGACTTAAGGAGCATGAAAAGACCTTTAACATGACAAATATATTATGTGTGATTGTTTTGGTTGAGCCAAACAGAAACCACAAGGCAGCAGCTGAGTCTTGGCATGGCTAGAGGACGGCGCAGCTGCGCCGGTCCTAGGCTTAGCCATGGCGCAGCTGCACCAGTCTGGAATCCTAGATAGTGAATTCTGACTTTTGGACAACAACTTGCATGATGCCTATGATGCTAAATGTGATCAAAAACCTACTGATGTATATATATATGAGTGATGCCTAGTTGATAAGTCGGTGTTGCGTTGAAATGAAAAGTCCATGACTAGGAGGTCTTAACCTTGAGCATTCTTGATTTGCTTGTGAAGTAACTAAGTAGTTGATTCATAAATTGATTTTGTACCATATGTACATACTTGTATTGTGTCGATCTTGATTAAGGACTGTGTTAGCTAATGAACACTGTATATTTATAATACACTATACTAGGATTCTAAAGTGTTGATTTATTAACGTGGATAAACTACGCTTAAGGCAAGTTTCTCTAACCTTACTCAAATTTATATTGAGCAAGTATCCGAACCTTACTCTTATTGTGCAAGTATAATTGCATTCTTTATTTGACAAATATCGTAAGCTTATCCCTTTGAATACAAGTTATATTACTTTCTCGTTCAAATGAGCTAGTATGTTAAACCCTTATGAAAGCTGTTATTCATGTTGAACTTGGTATTGTCCATTGAATATTGTGAAAGAGTCGATGCTATTTGATTCGGCTAGACTATATGCATGTTTATAAAAACTGTCCAAACCAATTGAGTGGTGCGGAAATCTTGAAAACTGTGTTGAACAACCCTTTTGGTAAGGGGAGTGTATGTCGTTGGAAACCCCAACACATGAATAAATATTATTGTGGTGTTATGCATAACGTACAGTATTGTAGATTGATCATCTATAGTACTTGATATTTTTGGGTTATCAGTTTAATATTGGTAACTCTAGTGGAAGTTCAATAGTCCTTAGTGACTGCTCAGTATAAATTGTTATCCAGTTGGATACCTTGATAGTCGTTGAATTCATATATATATATATATATATATATATATCTGTTGATTTATATTGAATTATCATTCTTATTCAAAGAATTGTTGATATTTCTTACCCATGATGTTATTCTGATACTTTGAACTATCCTAGAAATGACATTCCGATATTTCAAACCTTGTGATATTATATCCTATACCCTTGTTGTATATTAGTTGTTGGGCAATTTGTGCTCATCCTTGTTTTTAAAAACCTTTCAGTTAAGGCAGAACAATGAAGTGTATTCGGGCAAGACAAGGGCAAGGGCAAGGCTATCGACTAGCTTGTCCTTTTTATGTTTAAAGTTTATTATGTTATATTAAGACTATTTCAGACTATGTTTAAGCTTAAGTAAGATCATGTAATAAGTCTTTATTAGATATTATTATGTAATCCATTAAGCACTGTAGGTTGCGAGACTTGGGGGAATAATTATAATAAATCATCGTATATTATTCTAAAGTAGATTTTCCGTTGTGTATGCATTATTTTAGATATTATGGTTTTACCATGAGAACGTGATGAACCGAATTTGAGTGACCAAGTGGAGGTCCGAATTTGGGGGCGTCACAGGTTGGTATCAAAGCTATAGTTATAAACTTTAGGACCGAGAGTCCTTAGATTATAACTTAAGAAAACTTAGAGGTTAGGAAGGGATAAAACTCATGTAGAGTTTTCCCTGAAAGACTTAGCGTGTTATGAAATGTAACTTCATTCTATGCAATGAACTTATGTTTATTTAACATTCTGATGGAGTTGTTGTTTGTCTTATCTTATGTTGGTGATTGTAGGATGAATGACATGGGAGGACCTAGCCGAGTAGTTGAGGAGGAGCCGCGTGATATCCACGTAGTCTATGAGACACCCGTGATAGCGGAGCCTATATCGGTAGTTGTCCCAATTAGTGATGATGATGATGAGGAGGAGATAGTGCCTCTACCTGAGGAGTCTGATCCGGAGGAGGAGCCTATGGAGGAACCTGAACCCATGGAGGACTCCGACGAGACTACTTTTGAGGATTAGATGTTGGGAGAGTATGAAGAACAGATTTTGGAATTAGGATGTAGAGTCGAGGAGCTAGAGACTGAGACTCTTGAGAGGCAGCTGGTGATGCAGGAGATGGAGGTGGAAATTACTCACCATAAGGAGGCAGGGATCCAGATGGGGGCCTTGTTTCACCGATCGGTGGCGAGGGACGTCAAGTTGGCAGGAAAGTTAGAAGAATTGGAACAGAGGGTGTTGAGTGAGAAGACGGAGAAGGAGGCTCTCCAAACTCAGTTAGAGATGGAAGTGATGGATATGATCCACTTTGAGAAAAAGTGGGAGGATTCTAATGACAGAGTGGGTGATCTAGAAGATGAGGTGCGGTGCAAGAGGAGGAAGATGAATAAGATGGGTTATGCTTTATGCACGACCATGAAGAGGTTGATTGATGGGGTGAATCACTACCCCGCTGAGCAAGGACAAACCCGACATACCATAAGTCGGGATATGGTGGCGCACATCACACAGAAGGAGTCTCAGAGCGCCGTGGAGCGTGGGATGTTAGATTGAGTCTAGAGGGAAAAGCTCAGTAGTGTAGTATTCTTATTTATGTGTTGTTGTAATCTTTTGTGTAAGATGTGAGATAGTGGTAAAACCTAAACTTTTGAAAAATGTTAGAGGGGTAGTAAGCTAGTGTTATCCCCGTCTTTTGTGATATTAGGGGATATGTATTTTCATTTATAGCAGTATGCTAGAAAAGAACGTGTATTGTAACCATTTGGCATATGAATATAAATGATCTTATTTCAGAAACGTGTTATAAACTTTTAGTTCTTTTCATTTGAGAAATGTCTAATATGATAGTTAGATAATGAGATGAAAATTTTGTGATGCAGAAAATGCCACCCAGAAGTAGAATAACTGTCCAAGAAGAGTCAGTTAATGATGAGAGAGGACCCGTAGATCCTATACATCGACTGGTAGATTTATTTGGAGAATTTCTGAGGGGAAGAAACGAAACCGTACCACCCGTTCCCCAAGCTGTCCCAGTAACAACCTTCAAAGATTTCAAGAATGTAGGACCCCCAGAGTTCACGGGAACTACTGACCCGATAGTTGCGCAAACCTGGATCAAGGAGATCGAGAAGGCCTTCACTATAGCACGCGTGGGTGAAGACAAGAAGACAGTATTTGCAACGTACATGATGAGGGGCGAAGCAAACTATTGGTGGGAAACTAACAAGCAGAGAGCGGGGGAAGGAACGATAACTTGGGAGAGGTTTACGATGCTATTTTTCGAGAATTATTTTCCGAAGAGTATGAAGAGTAGGATGGAAGTGAAGTTTCTAGAGTTAAAATAAGGAGATATGACGGTGGCGCAATACGCTGCTAAGTTTAATGAACTAGCGCGATTTGCGAAGCACCAAGTTGGGGATGAAGAAAGAAGGCGAGATGCTTCGAGCAAGGATTGAAGTCGTGGTTGTATAATAAGGTATCAGTCTTTCAGATTGATTCCTTTACGACCTTGTTGGAAAAGGCAGTCATTGCGGAAGGTGGTAGTGAGGCCTTAAGTCTATATCATAAGGAGAAGAAGAGCAAGAACACCGGTAATGAGCACCGTGGAGGAAGCAGCAGCGGGGGAAGTAATTTGGGAAAGAGGAAATGGGAAAATAACAACCATAACAACAGAAACAACAACCAAGGTGGGAGTCACCAAGGAAACTTCTTGTACTTTCTTCCTCATACGCATCAGCTTTAACTTTATCGATTAAAGTCAGTTCTACTTGTTTATTTAACATCATCATGTGGGTCCCTGGATTCTTTAACTCTATATCCATCCTTTGCAAGTTATATAAAATGGGCATTTGTGTTAATAATATCAAACTCGTACCCGCATATGATCTTCTACTCAACACACCAACTACTATGTTCGTTTTTCCAAGATGGTATTGAATGGTATGATCGTAATCTTTCAACAGCTCGAGCCAACGTCATTGCCGCATGTTGAGTTCCTTTTGGGTGAAGAAATATTTAAAACTTTTATGATCCGTATAGATCTCCACTTTCTCCCTATACAGGTAATGACTCCATATTTTTAGTGCAAAAACGACTGCTGCCAACTCTAGATCATGAGTAGGATAATTCCTCTCATATTCTTTGAGTTGTCGTGAGGTATAGGCTATGACTTTTCCATATTTCATGAGAATACATCCTAACCCTCTACCTGAAGCATCGCTGTGGATGAAAAATCCCTCAGAACCAGATGGTATTTCTAGAACAGGTGCTGAAATGAGTCTCCTCTTGAGTTCTTAAAAACTCTTCTCACATTCCTCGCTCAAACCGAATTTTGTATCTTTTTGAGTCATTTGAGTTAATGGAGTAGCCATTCGAGAAAACCCTTCTACGAATCTCCAATAATAACCAGCTAGGCCGAGAAAGCTACGTACTTTGGTCACTGACTTAGGTTTCTCCCAGCTTTGTATTGCTTCAATCTTTGCTAGGTCAACAGATATTCCGTGATTTGATATCACGTGCCCCAGGAATACAACTTCCTCAAGCTAAAACTCGCATTTCTTCAACTTGGCATAAACCTTGTTTTCACGAAGCTTTTGGAGTATCAGCCTCAAGTGTTGCTCATGATCTTCACGGCTTTTGGAGTATATGAGGATGTCATCAATAAAGACAACCACAAAATGATTCAAATATTTCTTGAATACTCAGTTCATTATATGCATGAAGTCAGTAGGTGCATTAGTCAATCCAAAAGACATGACTAGGAATTTGTAATGCCTGTACCGAGTTTTGAAAGCAGTCTTTAGAATGTCATCAGTTTTAATCTTTAACTGATGATATCCGGAATGAAGATCGATCTTTGAAAGGAATTTGGCACCTTGCAACTAGTCAAACAGGTCATCAATGCGAGGTAACGGGTACCTATTTTTGATGGTGACATGATTCAACTCCCGATAATCAATACAAAGTCGCATACTTCCATCTTTCTTCTTTACGAATATAACAGGAGCACCCCAAGGAGATGTACTAGGACAAATGAAACCGATGTCTAACAGTTCCTGCAGTTGGTTTTTTAACTCCTGAAGTTCAATAGGAGCCAATCGATATAAGGCTTTGGAAATGGGTTTTATACCGGGTTCATGGTCTATACCAAATTCGATTTCACGCTCTGGGGGTAGGACAGGAAGTTCTTCAAGGAATACGTCTGTAAACTTATTAACAATAGAAATATTAATCAAATCTGACGTATTTTTGTTTAAATCTGTGACATGGGCTAAGAAAGCTTGACATCCGTTTTTCAATAAACGAATAGTTTTATGGCTTGATATAACCGTGAGTAACTTTAGTGGTTTGGTGGCTTGAATTCACATAATATGTTGGTTAGGAATATGAAAGCTAACAACCTTACAAAAATAATCAATTTTAGCATGATGAGTAGTTAACCAATCAATCCCTAAAATTACATCAAATGCAAGTATTTTCAAAGATATAAGATCAACAGGTAATGTGAGGTTGCCGATTTGAATCAAACAAGATTTATAAACAGTGGATGTAATGAAGGTTTCTCCCAACGGAGTTTCAACAAATAAGTCAAAGTCTAATTTCTCTGGAGTTAAATTTAAACGTTAAGCGCAAGTAAAAGTAATAAAAGAATGGGTAGAATCCGTATCAAATAAGGTATAAACTTCGCAAGAGTTTATGATTATCTTACCCGTGATAACATCGTTCAGGTTCCTCACTTTTTAGGAGGTCACGACAAACGCTCTCCCTTGAACTACCGGCTTTAACTTGTCTGGGATGACCTTTGGTGTAGGGGTGAAAATTGAGCTGAGTAGTTCGGTACCCGATTCAGATTTGACCCGAAAATATGATCCGGGACTCGGATTCGGTAGGTATTCAAGTCGAATATGGGCGAAGCTCATTTTTTGGGTTATAATACTGAACTCGAATATGAGCACAATACTGTTCACTCATTTTAGGGTTCGAGCTTTCCTCTTTCATCTGATCCATACTCGATCCTTACTTAATAATCCCTACTCATTTCAGGTTCGTACGTACTCGGTCCTTAATATCTGATAAGGGTGTGGAAAAGCCTTTAGCCGTTACGCGTTTTAGCGTTTAGTTATCTACCCTTTGTCCCTTTCATCTCTTCAGACTTCAGAGTTCGGACTTTAGTCACTTCGTTTACAGAGAAAATAAAAGTTTCTAGTCTCGAGAGGGTGAGATTTGAGGCTGAAAACTGAATCATCCCACAAAAGAAGATTTAATGTGTTATGTGTAAGTCAGTTCTTTCATATTTTCTTCTTCTAATCTTATCTTTCACTTAAGTAATCTATATATATGTATAGCTTTAATATTTCTTATCCATCTATGGCCCAATCCCCCAATTTCTCTTCTCTTCTGATCCAAAAATCAAACTCAATTTTTGATTAATTCTTTTATACCAAAAATCTACAATCAGTAAAATTAGAACCTTAATTTATAGCTTTCAAGTTTTAATTTGATCTTATTCAGTTCCATGGAACACTTTGAGGCTTCAGATATATACATTTCTATGTAATTTTAGTTTCTTAACACCATTTAGATTTGATCTTGGAAATCTATGTTAATGTGTATACCTCATATAATGATTTGCGTTTTGCTATATGTTTGACAAAATGTCTGATAGAAACTTAGATTCATCTTCTTTCAGAATTAAATATGCTAATCCAAAAGCAAGTTTGATAAGATATCTAAGAAACAGCCACAACTTTAGGAGGAAATCAGTTGGGTATAGTTTGTCATGTAGATTCCATGGAAGTGTATAGTGACAAACAACTTCCTTTGACTAAACAACAGAAGGAAAGTAATTTATTACAAAGAAATGATGAATGAAGCAGTTGAAGGAACTTGTAGCATGCATTAGAAGAAGTGCTTAGAGGTCTAGAAAGGCAGTGAAGGTAACTGTGGTACAAAGTTAAAATCTTAGAGATTTTAGTCTAGGCCTAGTTTTGTTTTGTTTTGTTTTTTTTAATGCCCCAAAAAAGGAAAATTAGAGATTTAGTACAGAATTTTGCATGGTATACAAAATCACATTATCTGGTAGCAGTGAAAACTTAGAGGCCAAAAAAGGTTGTAACTAGTGATCTTCAAGTGAAAGATGTTAAAAATCAAATGATACATTAGCGAAGAATCCAGTTGGTTATGCCATAAATTTAATAGTTCATGGTCTCAAATTCTCAATCAGGTATCAACAAAAATTTACTTATTTTTCCATCTTGGTCTCCAATTAATTTTTTTCTTACGCCATAATTATTCTTATTGGGCAGAATATATATATATATATAGGCAATTGAAATGGTGGGTGGGTGGGTGGGTGGGGGTGGGGGGGTAGTAATGGCAGCGTGTGATGGGAATTAATGGCATTGAGGACTGGTGGTCATATAAGTATTTAGTTTCCTGGAATTAAAGAAAATAAGTTGACGTATGTATTTTTCAGCAGTCGGGAGGACCCTAGGACATATTTATCTAATGTTTTTGGTGGAATGCATTATGTAATGGAAATTTTTGTACTTGAGGCACAGAGTGGTGGCATCGTGGTAAATCCTGGTGATGTAGCAATGGGCTTGGTCCTTGAGACAATTCTAGCTGGAGTAGGATGATAATAATAATACTAAAAAATAAATTTTAAAAATCAGAGGGAAAAACAAAAAGAGAGCTCTCAGAATGTATTTAAAAAAGTTTGGCTCATACTTTCAGAATGTATTTAATTGAATGTAATACTCAATATGACAAATTTATTGTGCTGTATATGTTATATCCTGTCTCTAATTCTGATATTTTTTTTTATTTATTTGTTTGAGGTAACAATGAGATCATAAGTTTGATTGAAGACCCATCTGGACCATCTCAAGTGCCAAATACTCAAACTGAAAATCAACCTCAACTTATTGGTGATTCTCAGCTAGAAAATGCTACTGAGGTTGAGGTTGAAGCTGAGCATGGGAAAAAAAGAAAAAAAAAGACCTCAAAAGCCTGGGACGAGTTTGGAACTTTGGATATTCTTTTGAGCACTTTGGAATTTGGTTTATGAAATGGTGTCAAACTACTAGCTTTAGTGTTTGAGTTAGGAATTTGGAGTTTAAATATTTGGCTTCCTGCCTTGAGTTGATAGAGTGCTTCTACACAGACAGGAAAGCTGGACAGGATTATTGGACAGGCGAATTTTTTTTTATTTTTTTTTTGCTTGTGACTCCAAAAAATGTATAGTATTTATTCCAACAGGAATTTTTACAAAATATAGTGTTTTTGGTGTAATTTGGATACACATACAAAAACAGGGTTATACAGATGTGTATCCAAATTACACCAAAAACACTATATTTTGTAAAAATTCCTATTGGAATAAATACTATACATTTTTTGGAGTCACAAGAAAAAAAAAATTCGCCTGTCCAGCTTTCCTGTCCGGCTAGACTTATTGGAGTTGATAACACACAACCAACAAAGAAACTAGTTTGGTGTAAAGTCTGAAAAAAGATAAGTTTTCTTATTTTTTTTATTTTGACATTTTCTTTTATTTTTTACTAGTAAGTTATTTACTTGTTTCTAACCATATTCTATATTTGCAGGATTTAAGCTTGGACTTTAGGCCTTGGATAATTGATTTGCAATCATTACCCTAATTCCCCTGAGGTTAATGTTACAATGTGTATTTTAACTTAACATTGTCAATATTTTTCTAATTGTTCCATCATGAACACTTACAGAAGTAAGGATTAATCTTGCGACTGCTGATATTTTTATTCTATATGACCTAGACTGGTGAGATTTTTTTTATTTTCTTCATAATTTATGATGTTAGCATGTTGTATGTGTTTTATAAATATGGTGAATCCTATTTTCACATTGCAGGAACCTGCAAGTTGATTTACAGGCTCAGGACCGTGCTCACAGGAGTAGGCAAAAGAAAGAAGTTCAAGTTTTTCATTTCTGCACTGAGGTTCTGTTATATCCTTGTATGCATCCTTGCCTATACATAAATTTTAGCTCTAATACAATGATTCTTTCTTATTGCATGAACAATATATAATTGAGGAGAAAGTTATGTAGAGAGCTTATAAAAAACTTGCACTTGATGCACTAGTTATCCATCAAGGACGACTAGCTGAGCAAAAGAGTAAGTAGTTTGTGCATTGTGATCTTCTTCATGATATGTTTATAAAACCTTTGGATTATGTATCTTTTTCCTTTTATGGTTGTGCAACTTAACAAAGATGAGTCATTGCAAATGGTGAGGTTTAGTCTTTGAAATGGTTTTCGGTTCTAAAGATATAGCACAATCACGCAGCGAGGATATAGATAGGATCATTGCTAAAGGAGAAGAAGCAGCAAATTGAGCTTGATGCCAAGATGAAGAAATTTACAAAAGATGCTATAAAATTTAAAATGGATGACAAGTATGTCAATTTTTTATTTTCACAACTTCAATAATGCTATATATGGTGATCTTTTGTAAAAAATCAGATTTTATGATACAATTAAATTTTTATTTGATTATGTGAATTAAATGAATTTAATTGATTTCTTTGTGAGTAAGCTATGTGAAGGTGGTTCTATGACCTAGAATGTGCTAACGTGGTTAGTATTACAGCTCGTGTTAGAAATAATTGTTTGGAATTTCCAAGATGAAAATAATTGTTTTAGAAAATTTAGTAAAAACACTATTCATCCGTTTACATTAGAAATTATTTTGAAATTTTGAAGCGTAATGATAGAATATCGTGATAAGATGGAATATCGATAATATTTCATTTATGGCAAAGCGTAGTTTTTACTGCTGGACTTAAAACCTAAGGGTTGAGTATATTGATTTTGAGAAGAAATAATATGCGTAGAAGGAATGGCGTTAGGGTTAATGTGAGTGTTATACATTTGGTGATACTATTTAGTATCTATATATATCGTTGAGTAAATCTGAAATACAATACGATTATTATATGGGTAGTATCTGGAGATAATCGTGAATTATGCATTATGTGATACGATTAGTATTATAGAAATTAAGTTAAGACTTAATGACTAATTCATTTGAGTTGGATTATTAATTAATCCAATCATTTGAATGACCAAGGCCCAATGATAATTTAGTTAAGCCCAATTCATTAAAAAGCCGAGCCATGGAATTGAGCAGGTGGAGTCACCAAATGGGTAAAACCCATGGGGCAACCCATGGGATGTCACATAAGGTGGTGGGCCGGCCACCTTGGTGTGGAAGCCAAGCATAAGGCTTGGTCACCAAGTGTTTTACTTGGTGACCACACATGAATAGTAAGGAGGTGATGGTTCTTTGACCATTATGCCCTCCATTCTAATTTCTATAAATAAGAAGCTAGGTTGATTCATTTGGGGAGTTTTGAACTTGCCAACCTTAGATTATTTGAGAGAGAAAGAGAGCTATACTTGAAAAACATACACTTTGGAAGCTTGATCTAAGAGTTTTCCAAGAAAGAAAACCAAGAGTTCTTAAGGTATAATCCTTACCTTTCATCTCCATCTCTTTTAGATTTTCTTTCATTTTAGAGAATCATGAAGGGGTGGTATATGTCTTGAGTGAGGATTTAAAGATGACTTACCATAGATTCAATCTCTATAAGTCATGAGATTACAAAAATAATAAGGTTTAATATAGTTTTGAAGCATGAAAATATTGATAGTTGAGATCGATTGTTGATAAACAATTGAGCTCCATCAATCCGTTAGTATATATATCTTGTTTGGTTAGGATGTAGATATGAAATCCATGGAGTATTCCATGTGATTTGGCTTAGAGAACATTAATAACGAAGTTATGGCGAATTTTACTGAAATAGGCGTTAAGCGTCGAAAGCGTAGAAATTCGGATTGGTAGTCGAAAGTTGCCAGTGAGACTTGAAAACGTTGGTTTTCAATGTCAACCGCGTGAGATAGGGTGATTAAGAGTTGTGGGTTTGAGAATGCGTCGGTTTAGGCTTAGAATGAAGAAAGCGAGCATTGAGCGCTCATTAACGTTTATGACGTATATAAAATGAACTTAATAGTGAATTATGAGTTAGCAGATTGAAAGTGTTGAATTCTTATATAAACACGTAAAGGATGTAATTCTGACTTGTAGGAATTTGAATGGACCAATTCGGATGTAAAATGAACAAATTAGGAAATTTCGGGAGTTTTCAAAACTAGAAAACCAAAAGCTGGTTTGGCCAACGTGGTGCCTGAGACTGGCGTGCATGGCATAAAAAAAATACAAAGTGGTGGCTGCGCGCTGCGCGAGACTTTATTCATGGACTCACCTGCTAACTTCAAAGTCGCGGCAAAACCACTAAAGTGGCGGCCAAAGGATGTGCTAGAATATGTGCGATGTCATGCATGCATGGAAAAAAAAGTTGACCAGTAACTTAGGTTTTAAACTTGATTGTTTAGAGACCTACAGAGTTGAGTTTATATACTCAATAAATGTACTAAGACTAATCTATATTACCTATACTAAGGTATATGGTATGAAACTTAGGAATGTAATGCATGTTAACAAGATATGTACAATGAACAAAGTTGGTACCTTATCAACAATGTTTGAGTCCAGGTTAATAAATGTCGGTTGAGTGATAAATCGGGACGAAGGGTAATAAGTCATGTTGACTTTAATAAAGATATTAAGTTAACAAAGACATAGAAGAAAAAAAAGCTTGTAGGAACAATGTGAATAGTTGTTTGATAGCTAATTACGATTGTCTTTATGTGAATATATCATATAGATTACGTAAAAAGTGTAGTCGGTCGAGTAAGTTATTTGAAGGCATTTTGAAAAGGCAAGTTTTCTTAACAACTTGTCTAACTTCCATGTTAGCCAAGTTTTATGTGATTCGTTGAAGCTGAATTGCAAGACTTGTTTTTAAAGAAAGATTCGATGCGATTTTAACTTTCGGCTAGACTATTAAGTAATATAGATTGATTATTATTCATATCATTCTATATAGAAATGTTAACAACTCTATGCCAAGTAATTGAATGCAGACGTGAAGGTAAGGTTTGTCTATGAACAAACAAAAGTATTTTCATCGATTATTACGATGGGCACATGAGTTTGCCAAAAATATTAAGCGTAAATCGTTTAATGAATGAGTGTTGATCAACATAGAGTACTATAAATGATCACCTAGAAGTGCTAAATAAGTTATCTGGGATGAAACGACCTTAGTCTTGTGGACTCCTTTTCAAGTATGAAAACTGAAATTTCTTGTTCATGGTCTATCGTAATGGTTCGAAATTCTAATCTATTCTATACTTTGGGAATTGATGTTATGAACTATTAAAGTATTATTGATTCATAATACTTCATAACTATTGTTCGATTATGTTGGAATTGTTATATAATTCATGAATGTGGTATTCTGTTATCCTTGATTAAACTTCTTTGTTTTTATCATGCTCACTTCTTGCGTGAATTATATAAGCTGCGATTAAAGATGAGCGTCTTTGTGAATGCCAAGAAAGATAAGGGCAAAGCTAAGATGGATGCTTAGGCATTGTGTAATAGTTTAGTAAGTTTGTATGTATTATACATTATGAACAATGAAACGATGTAACGGTTTATGAACACAGGAAGGATTATACTTTGATTGTAATAAGAAGATAGTAATTACCTTCATTTTGTTGTATTTCAATGGAATGATTGTATGGATGTTAGTATAGTGGAGCACCATATGTCGGGTTGGAAGATACACGAATTTGGGGCGTCGTCAGAGTTGGTATCAAAGCCTTAGGTTATAAAACTTAAGGGGGAAAACCTTAGGCTAATAACCTCGTAAGGAAGGTAAAGTCAGGGAATGAAATTCAAGTCCATTGAATTAAGAAGATATTGAGATAACTTCGATGTCGAAAGGAATTAAAAGATGAAAATTAATCTTAAAGATATTAAATGTGATTTGTGCTTATACTATTGTGTATTATGTACTAATCAACGTGTTATGTGTTTGTAGATGTCAATCGATAGCTTGATGTTTAGAAGCGTGGAAATGATAAGTGAGGACTCGATTAACCAAGTTGAGATTGTACCAATGCCGATTGGCGGAGAATGCAAATAGTTATACTAGAAGACTTCGGACATTGAGGAGTACATCTACGAGGAGGAATACTACGAGGAGACTATGGGATTAACATCATACCTTAACGAGATGCTAGATGTGGAGGAGGAAATGGAGGTGACATCGATTAACACGGTGTTACCTACTCGAGAAACCAACATCTCTGGATCTGACTAGAGCATTGTGTCTGGCGGTGTTGGATAGGAATGTGCATTTGCGTACTAAGGTAGAGGCATAAATTGAGGAATAAGCGCCTTATATGAAGCGAAAAAAATCTGCTGAGGCAGACTTTGAGTCAGAGCACGATGAAAAAGTGCTTATGACTGATAAGGCTCGTAACTATAAGGATGAGGTCCTTGAGCTACAAAAGAAACTGGTTGAGAAAGACCAGAAAATAACTAGGATGTCATACATCCATGAATGCGCTCATGAGGATTTCAAGCTGAAAATTGCTTGTTATTCTATTGAGTCCGGGCAGACTCGACATACCATAAGTCGAGATATAGTGTCGATTCTGGCAAATCAGAAATATGAAAATGTCGTTCGACAGTGTTAGTAGATCATTAGATCTTTTTGTATATAAGTAGTGACGTAAAACCCTCTTTTGTATAACTAAGGGTAGTCTTTTTGTAAATCCCAATTTTGTAGTAGAAAAGCAATCAGCGGGATAGTATGTAATAGCTTTTGGCTAAGGAACATGATGTAAATAGTTTTGACTATGAAAGCATATTTATATAATGAAGTTTTTATTTAACATGCTTGTTGTGGTATGAATGGTTGTTGTTGATTTAAAATGATAGCAAGTAGTTAAATAGATAATAATGAAGCTTTATTTATTTAATCGAATTATGCTTGCGTGAGAAGGAGACAATGGAACCAAGAAGTAGAGTCTCATAATGAAAATCGGGGGTCTAACAACCCTATGCAAGAGTTCGTTAATTTATTAACAGCTGCATTTAACCAAGTGGGGGGGGGGTGGGATTCACATAGCTCACAGGGTAGCAAGAACAACTACCTTTAAGGACTTTAAAAGTGTGGGTCCTCCAGAGTTAGAGGCAGCGGGGATCCACTAAAGCCCGAACATGGGTTAGAGAGATTGAAAAGGCGTTTGTGATAACAAACGTGGGTGAAATAAAAGACTTCTTTTGCGACTTACATGATGAAGGGGAAGCCAACTCTTTGGTGGGAAGCTCACCGGGGTGGGGCTAGGACGAGAGGCATTACGTGGGAGCAGTTTAAGAAGGTTTTCTTGAGAACTATTTCCCTACTTAGCATCTGCGAGGTAGGATGGAAATTAAGTTCCTAGAACTTAAGCGAGGATATATGATAGTTCCCCGATGTCTGCATGAGTTTAACAAATTGGCGAGATTTGCTCCACATCGGTGGATCTGAGAGAGAAAGAAAGTAGCCTGATTTTGAAGGGGGCTTAAAACCACAGCTCTATAGTAGGATATCGGTTTTCAGTGCTTCCTACGGGACCATTACGGAGAAAGCGATAATAAATGAAGGTGGTGGTGAGGCTTTGTCTCGATTACCACAAAAGCGCGGAAGATTAAGGTAAGTTAGAAGGAGGTAATAAAAAATTTGAAGTTGCGGTGAGCGGCAACTTGCCAAAGAGGAAGAGTTTTAACCACAGGAATCTAAAGGGTAAGCGAGGAGATCCCAAGCGGAGGGCGGAAGCATGTAAGACATGCGAAAAATCTCACATAGAGTCTGTTTAAAGGGAAAGCGGTATGTTACTGCTGTGGGCGGGGAGGGCATTTGTCACTTATTTATCTAACCTAAGAAGAACCGAGGTGTTTTATGCGTGGGTCGATGGACCACATGGCAAAAATTGCCCAAGAAGGGTTTAGAGGGAATAAGAGTTACGGTAGTGGTAAATTAGCCATTCTTGGACCAACACCATCGATGGGTAGACCCTCGGCTTCGTCGTTTAATATGGTATTCAAGATGCGGTTGCATCAGCGATGTGGTAGCGGTATCATTAGGTCGATGAGATAAATGCTTATGTGCTATTTGACTCGGGTCTTACTTGTTCTTTTATAGCATGTGAATTTGCTAAGCGATTAGGTTTAATCCACGAAGTTACCTATACCTTTAGGCGTTAAGGTAGCAAATGAAGAGATAATCCCCATTGAACATATTCATAAGAATTGTTGCGTGGAAATTAGAGGGAATAAGTTATCGGTAGATTTGGTGCAAATAAGGCTAAAAAAATTGACGTAATTCTTGGTATGGATTGGTTGGTTAACCATAAAGGCGATTATAGATTGCCATAGGAAAAGTGTAAACCTTGACTTTCTAAGAAAACCAAGGTAGTGTTCTTGATAGTAATTCACCGAGGCGCTCTTGTTGTCATGTCTATGACCTGAAGCTAGGAAGATGTTGAGAAAAGGGTGTGTGGGTTATACATGCCATGTTGTGGATACCCAAAAGAGTGGGAACATCCTTGGATCGAGATACCTATTATGCAAGAGTTAGCGATGTATTTAGGAGGAATTCTGGGTATTCCACGAGACGGGGAGGTGGAGTTTGTAATTGATCTATTATAGGGAATGACACACGTTTCAAGGGCACCATATCGAATGGCGCCGATCGAAATGAAGGAGTTAATGGTTCAATTACAAGAACTATTAGATAGGAAGTACATTCAACCAAGTGTGTCTCCTTGGGGAGCACCAGTGTTGTTTGTAAAGAAGAAGGATGGGTCGTTAAGGCTTTGTATCGACTATCGAGAGTTGAACAAGTTAACGATTAAGAATAGATACCCTTTGCCCAGGATCGATGATCTATTTGATCAGTTGAAAGGGGCAAAGTATTTTTCTAAAATAGACTTGCACACGGGGTATCATCAGTTAAAGGTAAGGAAGGAAGATGTACCTAAGACGGCGTTCAGAACTTCGTTATGGTCATTCTGAGTTTACGGTAATGTCGTTTGGGTTGACTAATCGCGACCGCATTTATGGATATGATGAGCAGTGTTCAAACAATATTTGGACAAGTTTGTCGTAGTGTTCATTGATGATATTCTAGTCTATTCAAAGATGCGGAAGATCATTGGAACATTTAAGAATAGTGTTGGAGACACTACTGAAGGAGAAGTTGTATGCAAAATTCACAAAGTGTGAATTTTGGCTTGAAGAGTCTGATTTCTAGGGCATGTTATTGATAAGGATGGCATTTTCAGTAGATCAGGCAAAAGTAGAAGCGATTTAACGAATGGGAGCAACCAAAAATGCCAAGCGAGAGGTTGGAGTTTTACGGGGTTAGCGGGATACTATAGAAGGTTCATTAGGACTTTTCTAAATTAGCTACTCTCAGTTAACAAATCGACAAAAAGTCGGTGAAGTATATGTGGGTGAAAAAAATGTGAGAACAGTTTTCAAGAGTTGAAGAAAAGGTTAAGTGAGGCACTGTATTGTCCTTACCGACGATCTGAGGAAATTTTATAGTGTATAGCGATGCTTCGCATAAAAAGAATGGGTTGCGTGCTCATGCGACATGGCAAGTCATTGCGTATCGTCGTCGTCGATTGAAGGATTATGAGAAGGTCTATCCTACTCATGACACAGAATTTAGCGGTATGTAGTTTTTGCCCTAAAGATATGGAGCATTATCTTTATGGTGAGAAATGTGAGATATACGGACCACAAAAAGTCTGAAATATATCTTCACACGAAGGAGTTGAACATGAGACGAGAGAAGGTGGTTAGAGTTAATAAAAGATTATGATTGTGATATTTTATATCATCAGGGAAAGCAAATGTAGTAGCCGATCGCTAAGTAGGAAGGGTAGAGAGAAATTATCAATGTTAACGACTCGAGAATGAGTTGGTAACGATGATAACAAAAATGGAGCTAGAAGTTAAGTTCTGGGAGGAAGCGGTAGAGATGTTATTTTCTGGAAACCTCAACCTACCATAGTGGAGCGGGGTTAGGGGAGTACAATTGAGCAATGAGGTGCAAGCGGATCTGAGAAGAGGATAGAAGATGAAGAAAAGGCTGAGTATAACCTCGATAAGGAGGGATTACTTCGTTTTGAGGGAAGAATTTGGGTTCTAATGATCCGAATTAAAGAAGAAATTATGATGGAGGCCCATAGTTAGAGGTACTCGATACATCCGATAGTATGAAGATGTATCAAGACCTTCGTCGAAACTTTGGTGGCCAAATATGAAGAGGAGATAGCGAGAATATGTTAGTAGGTGCTTAACTTGTCAAAAGTTAAAATTTGAACATCAACGACCAAGAAGCGGGTTATTACAACCATTAGAAATTCAGTGGAAGTGGGAGCACATCACGATGGACTTTGTGGTGGGACTTCGACAACAAGAAAAGGATCTGATGCTATTTGGGTGATAGTGGATCGATTGATGAAATCGGCTCATTTTACTACCAATAGGAGTTAGGTATAACCTAGATCGATTAGCTAAAATTTGTATGTCGAGAAATTATTTCCGGACATGGAGTGCTGTTTTGATTGTGTCGGATCGTGATCCACGATTCACATCGAACTTTTGGAGAAGTTTGCAAGAGCAAATGGGAGCAGCGATTAAGATTGAGTCTGGCGTATCATCCTCGGAGCGGATGGTGAGAGTGAGCGGGACAATTCAAGCGCTTGAAGATATGTTAAGATCTTGCGTTATGGATTTCAAAGGGAGTTGGGACGAATATCTACCGTTGGTGGAATTTTAAATACAACAATAGTTTTCACGCTAGTATAGGCATGCATATTACGAAGCGTTGTATGGAAGGAAGTGCGAACTCCATTGTGTTGGGATGAGGTGGGTGAGCGTCGGATGTTGGGACTGAGATGGTTCAATGGGGCGGCGGACATGGTGAAGTTAATCGTACTCGATTAGTTGCGGCTCAAGGCCGTGAAAAGGAAGTATCTGAGATCCTCACGAGAGAATAGAGAATTCGATGTAGGATCTTTTGTTTTTAAAAAGTATCGCCTTGGAAGGGAAGATACGTTTTGGAAAAAAAGGAAGTTAAGTCCAAGGTTTGTAGGACCTTTTGAGATTTTAAGAAGGATAGGGAGGTAGCTTATGTAGTAGCTTTACCTCCGGAGATGGAACAACATTCATAATGTGTTTCGTGTGTCGATGTTGCGTCCTTATAAACGGACTATAAACACGTGATAGAATATGAATCTATTCGGATAGAGAGGACTTGTCCTATGAGGAACTTCAATTCAAATTATTGATAGGAAGGAACAAGTTTTAAAATAAGGTAATACCTTGATGAAGGTGTTATGGAGAAACCACAATCTTTGAAGAAGCAGCGTGGGAGCTCAAAAGTAAAATGAAGGAAGATTTTCCTCATTTGTTTATGTAATTATAAGCTAAGATTAAGGGGCGAGAATCCTTATAAGGGGAGAGAATGTAGCATTGAGAAAATCGGATTTTATGACAATTAAATTTTTATTTGATTATGTGAATTAAATGAATTTAATTGATTTCTTTATGAGTAAGCTATGTGAAGGTTAGTTCTATGACCTAGAATGTGCTAACGTGGTTAGTATTACGGCTACGTGTTAGAAATAATTGTTTGGAATTTCCAAGATGAAAAATAATTGTTTTTAGAAATTTAAAGTAAAAACACTATTCATCCATTTACATTAGGGAATTATTTTGAAATTAGAAACGCGTAATGATAGAATATCGTGATAAGATGGAATATCGATAATATTTCATTTATGACAAGCCTTGATTTTAACTGCGGACTTAAAACCTAAGGGTTGAGTATATTGATTTAGAAGAAGGAAATAATATGCGTAGAAGGAATGGCGTTAGGGTTAATGTGAGTGTTATACATTTGGTGATACTATTTAGTATCTATGTATATCGTTGAGTAAATCTGATCTACAATATGATTATTATGCGAGTAGTATCTGAGAATATCGTGAATTAATTATGCATATGTGATACGATTAGTATTATAGAATTAAGTTAAGACTTAATGACTAATTCATTTGAGTTGGATTATTAATTAATCCAATCATTTGAATGACCAAGGCCCAATGATAATTTAGTTAAGCCCAATTCAATTCATTAAAAAGCCGAGCATAGTGGAATTGAGCAGGGTGGAGTCACCAAATGGGTAAAACCCATGGGGCAACCCATGGGATGTCACATGGGGTGGTGGGCCGGCCACCTTGGTGTGGAAGCCAAGCATAAGGCTTGGTCACCAAGTGTTTTACTTGGTGACCACACATGAATAGTAAGGAGGTGATGGTTCTTTGACAATTATGCCCTCCATTCTAGTTTTCTATAAATAAAAGCTAGGTTGATTCATTTGGGAGTTTTCAACTTGCCAACCTAGATTATTTGAGAGAGAAGAGCTATACTTATAAAAACATACACTTTGGAAGCTTTATCTTAGAGTTTTCAAGAAAGAAAACCAAGAGTTCTTAAGGTATAATCCTTACCTTTCATCTCCATCTCTTTTAGATTTTCTTTCATTTTAGAGAATCATGAAGGGGTGGTATATGTCTTGAGTGAGGATTTAAAGATGACTTACCATAGATTCAATCTCTATAAGTCATGAGAGATTATAAAAATAATAAGGTTTAATATAGTTTTGAACCATGAAAATATTGATAGTTGAGATCGATTGTTGATAAACAATTGAGCTCCATCAATCGTTAGTATATGCATCTTGTTTGGTTAGGATGTAGATATGAAATCCATGGAGTATTCCATGTGATTTGGCTTAGAGAACATTAATAGCTTGAAGTTATGGCGAATTTTACGAAAATAGGCGTTAAGCGTCGAAAGCGTAGAAATTCGGATTGGTAGTCGAAAGTTGCCGTGAGACTTGAAAACGTTGGTTTTCAATGTCAACACGTGAGATAGGGTGATTAAGAGTTGTGGGTTCGAGAATCGTCATTGGATTAGACTTAAAAGCGAAGAAAGCGAGCATTGAGCGCTCATTAACGCGTTTACGAGCGTATATAAAATGAACTTAATAGTGAATTATGAGTTAGCAGTTCAAAAGTGTTGAATTCTTATATGAACACGTAAAGGATGTAATTCGACTTGTAGGAATTTGAATGGACCAATTCGGATGTAAAAGAACAAATTAGGAATTTCAGGAGTTTCGTTAGAAAACTTTGAAATGCTGTCTTTGCCAGGTGGCTGGTGGCGACTTCGGCTGTATGTGTAAAAAAAAACCATGACACATTATGGTAGGGAAAAAATAAAAAGGTAGAGACTCGCGCTACCAGTACCACTTATTCATGGACTTCATGTGCGGCCCATACGAAGAAAAAACCTCTGGAAAGGATGTCTATCACTAGAATGCTGCTGTGCGATGTCGCGATGGAAAAAAAGAGACTTTGATAGTAACTTAGGTTTGAACTTCAGTTGTTTAGAGACCTACTTGAGTTGAGTTTATATACTCGATAAATGTACTAAGACTAATCTATATTACCTATACTAAGGTATATGGTATGAAACTTAGGAATGTAATGCATGTTAACAAGATATGTACAATGAACAAAGTTGGTACCTTATCAACAATGTTTGAGTCAGGTTAATAAGCGTCGGTTGAGTGATAAACCGGGGGCGAAGGGTAATAAGTCATGTTGACTTTAATAAAGATATTAAGTTAACAAAGACATAGAAGAAAAAAAGCTTGTAGGAACAATGTGAATAGTTGTTTGATAGCTAATTACGATTGTCTTTATGTGAATATATCATGTAGATTACGTAAAGGTTGTGGTCGATCGAGTAAGTTATTTGAAGGCGTTTGAAAGGCAAGTTTTCTTAACGCTTGTCTAACTTCCATATTAGCCAAGTTTTATGTGATTAGTTGAGCTGAATTGCAAGACTTGTTTTTAAAGAAAATTCGATGCGATTTTTAACTTTCGGCTAGACTATTAAGTAAATATATAGATTGATTATTATTCATATCATTCTATATAGAAATGTTAACGCTATCTATGCCAAGTAATTGAATGCGGACGCGTGAAGGTAAGGTTTGTCTATGAACAAACAAAAGTATTTTTCATCGATTATTAGATGGGCACATGAGTTTGCCAAAAATATTAAGCGTAAATCGTTTAATGAATGAGTGTTGATCAACATAGAGTACTATAGGTTGATCACCTAGAAGTGCTTTCGTAAGTTATCTGGATGAAACGACCTTAGTCTTTGTGGACTCCTTTTCAAGTATAAAAAGCTGAAATTTTTTGTTCATGGTCTATCGTGGGTTCGAATTCTAATCTATTCTATACTTTGGGAATTGATGTTATGAGCTGTTAAAGTATTATTGATTCATAATACTTCATAACTATTGTTCGATTATGTTGGAATTGTTATATAATTCATGAATGTGGTATTCTGTTATCCTTGATTAAACTTGTTTGAAATTTGTCATACTCACTTCTTGCGTGAATTATATAAGCTGCGATTAAAGATGAGCGTCTCTTGTGAATGCCAAGAGAGATAAGGGCAAAGCTAAGATGGATGCTTAGGCATTGTGTAATAGTTTAGTAAGTTTGTATGTATTATACATTATGAACAATGAGCGATGTAACGGGTTTATGAACACAGGAAGGATTATACTTTGATTGTAATAAGAAGATAGTAATTACCTTCATTTTGTTGTATTTCAATGGAATGATTGTATGGATGTTAGTATAGTGGAGCACCATATATCGGGTTGGAAGATACCCGAATTTGGGGGCGTCCATCTCGGATGGAACTAGAGCATTGTATCTGGCGGTGTTGGATAGGAATGTGCATTTGCGTATTACTAAGGTAGAGAGCATAAATTGAGGAGATAAGCGCCTTATATGAGGCGAAAAGAATCTGCGGAGAAGGCGGACTTTGAGTCGAAACACGATGAGAAAGTGCTTATGGCTGATAAGGCTCGTAACTATAAGGATGAGGTCCTTGAGCTACAAAAGAAACTGGTTGAGAAAGACCAGAAAATAACTAGGATGTCATACATCCATGAATGCGCTCATGAGGATTTCAAGCTGAAAATTGCTTGTTATTCTATTGAGTCCAGGCAGACTCGACATACCATAAGCCGAGATATAGTGTCGATTACGGCAAATCGAAATATGAAAATGTCGTTTCAGCGGTGTTAGTAGATCATTAGATCTTTTTGTATATAAGTAGTGATGTAAAACCCTCTTTTGTATAACTAAGGGTAGTCTTTTGTGTAAATCCCAATTTTTGTAGAAAGCAATGTGGGATAGTATGTAATAGCTTTTGGCTAAGGGAACATGATGTAAATAGTTTTGACTATGAAAGCATATTTATATAATGAAGTTTTTTTTTTTAACATGTTTGTTGTGGTATGAATGGTTGTTGTTGATTTAAAATGATAGCAGAGTAGTTAAATAGATAATAACGAAG
The DNA here is from genome assembly GCA_020205605.1 of Panax ginseng. Taxonomy (NCBI): domain Eukaryota; kingdom Viridiplantae; phylum Streptophyta; class Magnoliopsida; order Apiales; family Araliaceae; genus Panax; species Panax ginseng. The sequence continues at coordinate 74,057,499 of CM035145.1, forward strand.
CTTTATTTATTTAATCGAATTATGCTTGCGTAGAGAGAGGAGACAATGGAACCAAGAGGTAGAGTCTCATAATGAAAATCAAGGGGTCCTAACAACCTATGCAAGAGTTCGTTAATTTATTAATGGTGCATTTAACCAAGTGGGGGTGGGATTCACAGTAGCTCACAGGATAGAAAGAACAACTACCTTTAAGGACTTTAAAAGTGTGGGTCCTCCAGGAGTTAGAGGAACAGCGGATCCACTAGAAGCCCAGACATGGATTAGAGAGATTGAAAAGGCGTTTGTGATAACAAGCGTGGGTGAAGCATAAAAGACTTCTTTTGCAACTTACATGATGAAGGGGAAGCCAACTCTTTGGTGGGAAGCTCACCGGGGGTGGGGCTAGGGACGGAGGCATTATGTGGGAACAGTTTAAGAAGGTTTTCTTGAGAACTATTTCCCTACTAGCATCACGGTAGGATGGAAATTAAGTTCCTAGAACTTAAGCGAGGATATAGCAGTTCCCGATATCATGAAGTTTAACGAATTGGCGAGATTTGCTCCACATCGGTGGATCTGAGAGGAAAGAAAGGTGGCAGATTTGAAGCGGGGCTTAAAACCACTGCTCTATAGTAGGATATCGATTTTCCAGTGTGCTTCCCTCACGGGACCATTACGGAGAAAAGCGATAATAAGTGAAAAGGTGGTGGTGAGGCTTTGTCTCGATTACCACAAAAGCGAAGATTAAGAGTAAATTAGAAGGAGGTAATAAAAATTTGAAGTTGCGGTGAGCGGCAACTTGCCAAAGAGGAAGAGTTTTAACCTTGGGAATCTTTGGGGTAAAGCGGGAGATCCCAAATGGAGGGCGGAAAGCATGTAAGACATGCGAAAAATCTCAAATGGGAGTCATTTAAAGGGAAAGCGGTATGTTACAACTATGGGCGGGAGGGCATTTGTCACCCAACCGTCATAACCTAAAAAAGAACCGGTGTTTTATGCGTGGTCGATGGACCACATGGCAAGAAATTGCCCAAGAAGGGTTTAGAGGGAAATAAGAGTTCTGGTAGTGGTAAATTAGCCATTACTGGACCTTCAACACTTGCAGTAGTCCAATCTCAGAGATAACCCTAAGCAACGTCTGCTTTACCAGCCCAAACCGGCGATAACTCCGGTGAGGGGCAAAGTCGTCATCTCGCCAACTCAAGGCCACATCACATCGTCTCAATATCTCATACATACATTTCTACACAACGATGTCCCACAAGAATCCAGGAAAACCAATCCCGAGTGACTATTGTGCAGGGTAACGGATAGAATTGGAAGCATATTACAGGAATGCATTTCTGCACACCTGTCACTGACATTACACGAATGCAGATTCATCTTTTAGAGATAACCCTAGAAGATTGCTCACATCCAATCCTAATACTACCAGAAGTTCAGTCTCAACCCCGAAACACACACCGGGAGTAACAGTTCTAACCTCGGAGATAACCCCGAGGCGTGCAGTTCTAACACCGAATATTCCACCGGAGAAGACTGATTAATCTCGGAGATAACCCCGAGGTATCCAGTCTCAGTCCCAACACTGGGAATAGCAGCTATCAACCTAGGAGATAACCCCAAGGAGTGCAATTTCGGGGATAACCCCGGAAATGCTTGTTTCAAGGGCATGCAATCAGCTTCAACCTCGGCACTCACACCGAGGCACTCAGGACCATATCCAGAGATAATACCGGGAGGACAGGTACACCTCAGAGATGATACTGAGGACCTTCAACACTTGCAGCAGTCCAATCTGAGAGATAACCTTGAGCAACGTCTGCTTTACCAGCCCAAACCGGCAATAACTCCAGTGAGGGGAAAAGTCGTCATCTCGCTAACTCAAGGCCATATCACGTCGTCCCAACATCTCATACATACATTTCTACACCATGATGTCCCACAAGAATCCAGGAAAACCAATCCCGAGTGACTATTGTGCAGGGTAACTGATAGAATTGGAAGCTTAAAGACCGGAGGGCACCTTCCCATCTTCATGACTTCGTACAACCTCTAATCCCATTCCATTGTACAACTCTCGATAACGGCGGTCCGAAATAAGTCCTATATACCTCAGTCGGATGCCCGGATTGCAATTCTAAAAGTTCGAACGGACATTGCAGTGCCTACTTGCACGTACTACGAGACGACCCAACCCGAGAAACTGCTGGGCACCTCGGTACACTGCAACACACAGTACACTGTATAGCTCCCCTCTATAAATAGAGGGCTTGGGGTTTCCATTTTAAAAAAAGGAAGAGGCGAGGAAGCCTTGTCAAATTTGCTCCGTACTTACAATATACTGAGTGCTTTCTCATTTTATACACTTGTGAGCTCACATATAGCTACTTTTGTACCGGCGGGAGCCGAGTTTCATCCACTTTAAAGATATAGAAGCCTTCTTAGCCCACTGTAAGCCTTCTCACACACTTTAAAGCCTTTCTCTTCATCTTTGCACACACCCTTCTTCACGTTGAGAGTCATGTTACGTGTGTTTGCCCGGACTTCGGTCCGTGGTTTTATTTTCAGTTTGTATATACATATATATTTATATATATATATATATATGGACTAACAATATTGAGTTATGCCTCGATTGAGCCTAGACTTCGGTCTGGAGCGTTTATTTGCTTTAATATATATATATATATATATAAACTGTGTGTCAGACTTTGTTCGATGAGCCTAGACTTCGGTCTGGAGCATTTACTACTTTAATATATACATATACATTTATATATATTAACTATGTGTCTGGACTTTGTTCGATGAGCTTGATTTTACATCCTAGAAAGTTTACTATACTTATATATATATATATATATATATATATATATATATATATATAATCATATATATGAACGTATTGTCAAACTATGTTCGATGAGCACGGATTTTACATCCAGAATGCGTTTATTATACTGATTTTACATCCTGAAGCGTTTACTATATATATATATATATATATATATATATATATATATATATATATATATATATATATATATATATATATATATATATATATATATATATATATATATATATATATACCTATTGTCAAACTATGTTCGATGAACTGGATTTTACATCAGAATGCGTTTTAACGCTTTGGATTTTACATCCTGAAAGACGTTTACTATTTATATATATATATATATATATATATATATATATATATATACTCATATATATATAACATTTGTCAAACTATGTTCATGAGCACAGATTTTACATTCTATGCGTTTATTGCTTTTATATATATATATATATATATATATATATATATATATATATATATATATATATATATATATATATATATATATATATATATATTAAATCCCACAGAGTTTACTTCATGGTGGTTGATCGATTTTACAGCTTTCTTTACATTTCGTCCTGTCTGGAGTTTACTTCGTGGCAGTTGATCAATTTTACAACTTTATTTATATTTCGTCCCGCTTGGAGTTTCCTCTATGACGGTTGATAGCTTTTACAGCTTTATTTACGTTTCATCCTGCCTGGGTTTCCTCTGTGGCGGTTGATAGCTTTTTCAGCTTTATTTACATTTCTGATCCCCCATGGAGGTGCTTCGTGGTTGGTGATCGTGTCTATATATATATATTTACAGCTTTTATATATATACTTGCTTACTGCTTTCATACAAATTGCGGTATCATGTGAGCCTAGGAATCATGTGATCACAGATTCAGCCTATTGGATCTAGATTCGGTTCCCGTGATGGACATTTTCAGCTGTAGGCAGCTTGTAAATTATTCTGCAGTGTCTGAATTTCCTCATATAGTTTTCATACCCACGAGGAAATCGGCATTATTTTGTACATTATTTTTTTATAGATGCTTCGCATCTCGAAAATAAAATCAATCAAGCCGAGCACTTAATAAAATGGAAGTGTAAAAGGTCTCAATTACTATTGAGCATCAGGGTTTGAAAAACAACTTTTATAAAACATCACTGCCATATCTTGCTAAAATTGAATTTTTACATAAATTCAAACCCTTTGTATATAGGTACGAACGAGGCCTCGTACAACTTCCAAATAAACAGCACAATGACCCACACACACACCCACATTCAAATAATAGTTTCTTGAAAAGAGGCGGTCACCGTGGTAACACGGATGTCAGGGGGTGCCTAACACCTTTCCTCCGCATAATCAAGTCCCCGGACCCTAACGAATCTCGGTTTCACCGACCCGTTTAGCAGTGTCATATCACTGGGTCAATGTGCAAACATTTTCTCTGTTGTGTTGGTACAACCATTTAAAAAACCAACTGGCGACTCTTAACAGTCCATTATCGACATTATACATGTTGGACCTTTATCACTTGTTTTTTTCAAACAAATCTCACCTAAAATGAGAACACCAAAGAACAAGTAACGAAAAGGGACAACTAAAAATCTCGACGTCGATAATGTGCGCTGGCTCAAACAACAACGGATGGAGCAGAGCTCGAGGATTAGTGGTGAAGACGCTTGTTTTAATCGTAGGTGCAATCTTGGTGAAGCATTTCACGAAGTCCACCACTCATTGGGACCATGCCCGCATCGTCTCTCAATCCCTCACCGGCGAGAAAGTACTACAAACTTCTTCTCCTCTGTTGTTACCTCTACTACTAATCTTTCTTTCGCTATCTAATTCATCTTCTTCTCTTTTTAACCTTAAATTGGTAGTTCTCGAGGGACCAAGCATCCAGGGATCCTGATAATTTCTTCAATTTGAGGTATTTCTTACTAAAAACTATAATCATTTGGGCATATTTGTCAAACCCAGTTTTATGGTTTCAAATCATTTTCTAGTCGCGAGGTTTGGTCAAGAATCGGTACACAGTTATCGATTAAAATTAATCTACTTTGTGAAAATAGATACTACTAGCAAGTTCCAAATAGCTTGACTCTTTCTTAGAATTTATAGACGAGCACGGATGAAATCCATTGCTTATTTAATAAGCACATATTGAAGCAATGATTTGTTCTTAATAAGGGATTAGAAATTGATCAGATGACTTCGATTCTTGTTTTCATTTCTGTAGATTGCTTTCATGCCCCGCTGGAGAGATGGTGGATGGTTCAAAAGTTCTATATTTTGAACATGTTAGTTAGCCTAGCTACCCATTACTTTTGTTTCCTACTTTTGTTTCTCCTACTCAAGTTTGGATGCATTTTGGAGAACTCCCAATAAGCCATTTTGGCAGGTATAACACACATATTTTCATCATTTCTATTCTACTTGTTTGCTTCTAATGTTTAGTAAGTCTAGCACTAGGAGGAGAAGAGTGAGAAATTAGACGTGATCCCATTTTAATTCTTTGGTTGTGTACAATAACTAGAGGCGTAATACAATATTTAAAACAAAAGGGGATTATTAGTATAAACAAGACTAAATTCTATCGTAAAAGCGTGAAATGCCGAAAACACATCAATAATGGAAATTAAAGTTTTTCATAAACTAACCTTGTCTACATGTTGAATCCTCCAGACGACTCACTACAATATCGTTTCGGTTCTATTTTCCTTCCTTCTCCCTTCCATTCACTGCTTTCATAAAGTGAATTAACTTGTAAACTTATCATGGTCTTGACTGTAAATGTTTACTATTTTAGTCCTTGTTAAGTTCTGACAACTATCTTGTTGCAGAGATTTTATATGGTGAAGCCTTGTCCAAAGGAGATGAAATGTGATGTTGAGGTGGGATTCATTCATTTTATGTTATTTAGAAATTCTTTGTTCTATATGCATACATATGTTAATCTCCTTTCAGCATTCATTTGTTGTTCTTTCTAAATTATTTGTAAGTTGATTTTGTATCTTGTATTTTCACTCTTTCTCCTGGGCTGCCTCAATGATTATGTTTAGTTTTTACCAACTTTTCTCTATATCTGAAATATGCTTCTCACTTGCTACTCTTGGGATCCATCAACTTTGCAGAAGGAAGATTTTGTCTATAGGTGGAGAGTATAACATGGTTAGGGGTTATACGTCAGTGGGGCAAATGGTCCCTTTCTATGTCCTTCCACTACAAGAAATAAGACTATTTTTGACTGAATTATGGTTAAGTATCCCCGACCGAAAGGTCGACGGACTTAATTTCGACCTGCTTATATACGACCGAATTTCCGATCGAACATTCCGTCGGAAATAATATAAACCTCGACGGAATATGATTATTACCGACGGAATATTTCGTCGGAAATAACCCTTTTTGTTGTAGTGTTCCATGTAGACATGCATTTCATGCCCAATGCCTGATTGCCCACGTTATGAGGTGTACATACCAAACTCAAAGAAAGATATACAAAAATTTTTAAAGGAAGATACAAAGAGTTAAATGATGAGTTGTGATATCATGTTCTGTGAGCGTTTATAATTATGTTTAGAAACAAATGTAGATTTTGCCATCGTTTGAACACATGTGTTTTTATATATAAACGAAATTGAAGTTTTTTTAAGTTTTCATTTTATGTCTCATTTTGGTGTGATCCATCTGAGACTCGAGCTCGAATAGAAAGGCTCATGAATTACTCATTGTGAAAACGAGTCGAGTAACTTCAAGTCGAGTAGTATCGAGTAATTTATCGAGTCGAACTTGAGCAGTCTTGAAAATTATCAGTTCGAATTCGAGTCGAACCTGAACACAAATTTTTTGATCTGAGTCGAGCTTGAGCATTATGGTGTTTGAATCGACTCGGGATAATTTTCACCCCAACTTTGGTGTCTCCATCCCAGCTAGACTTGATTTCACTGCACGACAAAATCGGGCTAGGTGACCTTCTCTTCTGCAATTATAACATGCTTTGGACTGCATCGTACAGTTTGGACTGATGTGTCTGTCCCCTCCGCATTTGAAGCATACGATCGATGGTCGTTCTCCTTCCTTGAAAACAAGTGTTGCTGCTGCTGTCTTTCCATCATTGTTGAACCTTCTCTTCTTGAAATTTCCACTTATATTGTCTTGGTCATGATTACCACCGAAGTGGTTACCATTTCTGGCATGTTCATTCCCTCCACGCATGTTGTCACCGTTTCGATGACTGCTACCACTGGTATTATCGATTTATCGGCTGCTCTCTCTTGGTTGGGTTAACTCATTATCACGCTCCAATAACTGATCCCTATTCACAACATCTGAATACAAGCAAAGTTTGTGAGAAATGAGGTATTGACGTATTTCGGGTTTCAAACCTCGCAGAAACATTCGCGTCATTCTCTCCTCATTATCTACCAAATGGGATGCAAACCGGGATAACTCCACAAATTTAGCCTCGTACTGCGATACGGTCATATTATTTTTCTCCAGCTTGATAAACTCTACCTTCTTCATGTGACGAATACTTTCGGGAAAGTACTTGTTGTTGAATAGTTTTTGAAACTTCACCAAAGACATCTTTAGTGCGGCAGGTTGAGTACGTTTTATAGATTCCCACCAGTAATCTACATCTCCTCTCAACATGAAGGTGGCAAAGGGAACCTTTTGCTACTCAGAGCATCCCAAGACATCAAATATCTTGGTGATCTGCTTTATCCACGTCTCTGCCTTAAGTGGTTCTAGCTTTCCAAAAAACTCTGGTGGTCCCAGCTTCTTGAACTGCTGAGCAGTGACCATCCGAGAGTTGCCAATGTTTCCACCTGCATTTTGAACATGAGTCTCTCTCGCCTGATGTTGCATAAATTATATAAAGCCTTTGAACATCCCATCGTTCATCATTTGTCAGTGTTGCTGTTTACATAAGGATTGTTGCCTTCCTGATGCACATTATCCTAGTTATTGATCTGTGGTGACTCAACGGTCTCCTGTACTCCATTGCTTATCTCAATATTTTTAGATGTCATTTTTAAACACTGCCACAAAACAAGGGTTAATTGACATGCCAAATATTATCCCTATATTGTGATCGACCAATTAAATAACAAATAAACTTAGGTAGGTCATACTAGCGAAGGAATTACCCGTCTCTCCCCTCCTAGTTCTAGTATTACATCTCAGCCATGGATCATATCCCTAAGTTTTGATACCAACTGTGATGCCCCAATATAGGTATACATCACTCATTCTGAGTCGCCAAATACATGGCACAGAATACAAATGTGACGCCCCCAAAATAGGTCAACACGACCCATTCTGAGTCGCCAGATATCACACTACAGAAATCAAATACAAACTTCATTTATACAACTGTTGAACTGTCGTGCAGAGTATGACAACACATAAGTTGTGAGTTTTAATACAAATATATGTAACTCTCATGGTGTCTCGACCACAATACCTTACAATGGTACTTTACATAAAAGTACAATCAATAACTGTTTTAAAAATTAAAATCTTTAGAAAATGCTCAAGGAAACCTTCGTACATGGGAGGCTATGCATCTAAGTTATGATAGATATCATATGACTTGAGAATTATCCTTGGTTGACCCAATAGACCCCAAAGAAAAATGAGAAGATTACTATCATGTTCTTTCCAATGGTGAGTCTTCTCTTGACATATACTTATCTTTATTATCTCCAATTGAGAATTATATTTCAACCAAACTCCGAGATTATATAGGTAGTGCTCATAGATATAATCAGCAAGTGCATGTGCACAACCCTGTCTTATGATAACACAAAGTCGTCTGTCATTAGACATCTTGTATGATAGTAGCAAAACACCCTTCCAAAGTTGGGTTCACCTCACCCTATTCGATTCACCAAAATCAACGGTTAAGATGACGTATAAAATATGACACACTTATCTAAAATTCTCAATAAAATTATTTCCATACTGTTTTAGGGAAAACCTCAACAACTATAGACCATCGTTCTATTCCCTATTACCCCCGCCACTTCACCCTACACACTCTTATTACTTGAAAGGAATTGTGAAGCAAAAAGGTGAGCACAACTAGCCCAAAGAAAGAATATCATGACTAAAGATAATTAAATTATCAATAGCCTTCGTCGATAATAAATCAGAGATTTAGAACATATGGTAGATGATAAAACTTTTCAACCATAGTGGCAGCGGAACGAGCAATCCATTAGAAGAGTCAAATAGACCATAAATTCTACTGTCTTCTCAATGTTAAAAGTCCACCAACAATGTTTTATCCCTGTAACATCAATCAACAGTTCATGTCCACAATCATGTGAATAACTCATAATCATAATTGTGATTCTAAATTCCTCTTCGCACCCAGGACGAAGATAATTTTCATCACCTGTCTTTACCTGAAACATCAAAGATCATGATTATACCAAATCACAGTTCCTATTCATAATCATACTAATAAATTCATCTTTGCACTACGAGCCAAAGATATTCATTAACAGTTCATCTTTGCACTACAGGCCAAAGACATACAACTGTATTTTAGAAGAGTCAAGTAGAGCATGATATCTACTATCTTCTACGAATTAAAAGTTTATTATCAATATTTTATCACTGATACTCAGCTCAATACATCACCGAATTATCCATGCACTACGGCCAAGGATATTCATTAGTATCACGACCACGAATTATCCATGCATTATAGGCCAAAGATATTCGTATTTTTACCAATGGTCATTATCATGCCAAACAACAATTCATCTTTGCACTCTTGGCCGAAGAGAACGCATGTTATGATCATACCAACATATGTCCATCAATGCACTAGGGCCAATGAGGACTTTTACCACATCATTTGTAACATTGTGGTCATGATTATACCGAATAATCCCTGGTCATAATCATACCAATAAATAGTCCATCTATGCACGTAAGCCACAGATGACTTTCATTACAATATAAGTATAAGGATGATGACAGTGATATAAGCATTAATGAAACGAAATCAAGGATAAATATTAGAGACTTTAAATTTATCCGGAGTTTAAAAATATCTAAATTGTCAACATGATACTGCTTTGTGGAGTAAAATTCAAGAATAATATTCATGTATCAAAAATAATTTGGACAGAAAAAAAATATATTTTTCGGGTGAATAGTACCCCGTGAATAGCATCCTGTGAATAGTACTTCGAGAATAGTACCTCGTGAATAGTACACTGGCATGAAACGTGTCCCAAATATCCGAATGAATAATATTCGGGTGAATAGTAACTCGTGAATAGTAACTCATGAATAGTACTCCGGCATGAAAAGTGCCCCGAATACCCAAGTGAATAATTTTCAAGTGAATAGTAATCGGGTGAATAGTAACCCGTAAATAGTAACTCATGAATAGTAACTCGTGAATAGTATTCCGACATGAAAAGATCAATAATTATCAAGAAAGCTCAGAATAATATTTCCATGAAAAGATACTGGATGAAGCGCAAATATCAAGAATATTCTACTAATTTCACGGAGTATAGAAGCAAAACTTCAACAAAATGAGTGTAGAAGTAGGAATACGAAACGAAATAATATTACTTACATACTACAGAGTATGGAAGAAAATATTATTTCATACGAATATTGAACGAAGATAATATTCCTTACGAATACGAAAAATAATATCGTAAGCGAATATAAAATAAATAATACCCCTTACCTCAGAAGAAGACTGGATACTAGAATAGTGAAGTAGCAGACTTCTCTTCTTCTTTCTTTCTATAGCTTCTCTCTCTATAATTGCTCTTGTGAGTCTTAGTGAATTGGTGAGAATGAAAGAAGAATGAGCTTCTATTTATAGAAAAATATAGTTTTGATAATTGTACGTTTTGGGGCTCGAAATATTACAGTATAATACCTTCATCTTTTCCTCTATTTTTAATTTAGTCCTACAAGTATTATCAAACTTGCACCACCTTCCCTAATAGTTCTATACATGTGAAAAAATAGTTACAGTATAGTACCTTCATCTATACCTCCATTTTTTATTTAGTCATGCAAGTATTATCAATCTTGCACCACCTCCCCTAATAGTACATGTATGTGAATCAATAGTACTTACATGTGAATTAATAGCAATTAATTGCTCATTTATTCGATTAATTACCCGATTGGTTAATATAACCTTATTGAAATAAATATCGATTTCCAATAACACTAATAATCTCAACACAATGGAAATATCAATTTCATCTTTAATCAACACGAACGTATTCATCATTAATATTATAACTCACAATATTTAACAATCAGATTATTCCCAAGAAAAAGGGGGCTTTTCGATAAGGATTTCTCCCTATTGGCGCACAATTAGGTGACTAAACCTCTCCTGGACAGAACTTTCTAGACATCGTCAATATTACAAATAATAATATGAATAACTTTGCCGTCTCAATTATTGATTTAATAATAATAAATATTATAAAAATGATATTGTGACAATAATTGAATCAATTGTGACAACCCGAAAATTTAGAAAATCGTAAATGATTAAATTAAGAGTTAAAGTTTAAAACCTAGAGTGAAAATAGATGATTTATTTTAAGAATAATATAAGGAAATGGTACGTTGAAATGATTCAACGATCAGATTACGAGAAAGAATAAGATCTAAACCGATTAAGAATGATTCGGTATTGTGATTCCAGAGACGGAATCCTTATAAGGGAGAAAGAATGTGATAACCCAAATTTTGAGTAATATTAAAATAAGAATTAAATAAATAAAATTCTTATTAGATAATATGTTGTTATGACCTTGGGATTAAATTATATTACAAAAATATATATATCAAATGAGGTAGATTGAATTTACCTTATTATAATGGTATTTAAATACCAAGATTGAAAAGGAAAGCCAACATGGCTTAATTGAGATAGATTCTTGATATGGAGCTATCTATGTGTTCAAAGAATTAATTATATTAAGATATAATTAAAAATGTTATTTAATAACAAATAGAGAAATGATGTACTTCCAGGAGTTGTGTAATTAAATAGAGTTGTCATCATAATAATATATGTGCCAACTATTGTTACTATCCAAAAGGTAATATGATAGATAAGATTCATGTGTTTTAAATTTAATATGAGTCCATATTGGAATATTGGGCCATACTAAAAGTTTTTTTTTTTAAGAATGCTTGCAAATATGTTACATTGGTTATAAGGTTTTGGGGCCCAAATTAAAATAGTACCCAGCCTCCTCCCAGCCCCATCCGGCAATCCTTAAAGAAGAAAAAGGGAGTTGTGTAGTTTAGTTTCATAAATCAGTTAGTTGGCTTCAAGTAACAGCTAACTTAAATTAACAAAATAGCTAGCAAGTTAGTTGACTCCTAGAATGCAGTGGTCGGCTATTAGGGGCCATGTTAACTAGACTAGGAATGAGTGTTGCTGCTTGGTAGGGTGGCTATGTAGAGGCCACTAGGGGTCGGTAGAGAGTGGTGAGAGATAAGGAGATTGACCAGTATATGGCCATATAAGACATCTCACCTTCGGTGAGTCATACTACTTCATTGAGCTCCAAAGTTTAGCGATCACAAAGATAGAAGCGATTAAGGCTACGGTTGAGAAGGAGAAGGAAATTGAAGCGTGAAACAATTGCAATCTCTAAGCTATTAAGGTAAGCTTTCCAATCCTCTTCCACTTCATTCTCTTTCTACTAGTTAATCTGCGATGGTAGAATGGCCTAAAAAAGAAAAAACAAAGGGGTTGTTTTATGTTGTTAGTTTTGTTAATGTTTTAATGTAGCTTGGTGTGTATTAGTTTTCTTTTTATTTTGTTTAACCACTGATACCAGTATGCTATGAATAAGGCCATGTGTTTCTGATTGTATGAAACAAATCGAATAATGTTAGATTTGTAGCTTCATAGAGTCAAGATTGTTGTAGAAGACGTGACACGGGTGATCCCTGTCCTTAAGGTCTTTATCACCCCCACCACGATCGGTTTGCTATGGGTTGCAGACGATATACCTCCAGGATATATGTCACGTCTTCTACAACAATCTTGACTCTATGAAGCTACAAATCTAACAAATAATAGAGAAGCTATGTGATTACATACAGAACTATGGGAATTTAGAACTAAAAGCATAAGAAAATAAACTAAATAGTTGTCAATTACTTGAATATATTTGGTTATGTATTTGACTGTTATGGACTACATTTAGGCACAAGGAGATAGGTCAATGAGGAGTAATAAGGAGGATGAAAATAGCTTTCTAATACAAGCAAATTGATATGACACAAGTAGTTCTAGACTGTGCACACCACATGCTCGACAAAAGTCCCAAGTGGACTATTTTAATTAAAAGTCAGTTATTTGACAAAACAAGAGCTTGGGGCTTGGTTTATATAACATATGTAATGATAATTAGAGTGTTTGAGTATGCCAAGATAGAACGAAATTAAAATTTCAAGCCAAAGAAAAAAATTGAAACTAGTTGGTCAAGCTATTCTTGATCACTGTCTTAGGCATCATAAAGAACCCAAAACGGAGAGTTTATAACTTCTAAATGTAGACTCATATGCTATGTTTAATATGTTTAAAAATGGTTACAATTCGGTGGATGAGCTAGAAGTAATTGAACCATGAACTGGGCATAATGGGCATCAATTCAGTATGAAATGCAAAGAAGAAGATAGAAGAAATGCTTGTTGAATGAGAGTTCTTTTGAGCTCTCGGCGAAAGGTTAAACCTGTCTAAACAAGTGAGCTAGTACTTTTTCTAAATAAGTGAGTATATCATTTTTAATTTCTAGAAATAAGTTATGTATAAGCTACCTTATTTGAAGACGAAAATGGCCCAAGATAAAGAGTACATGGTCTTTCGCCTTATTAAGCGTGACATTTCAATATAAAATGATGAAGAAAAACAAGTCAAGATGGCGATAGTAGTAGCCTTAAGAGGCACTAGCTAAGACTCTTTATAAGTCATCATTCAGGATGCTACTAGTTACTTAGAATTATATTATTATATATATGGTGGTGATGAGAATGCTATAGTATGTTAAATACAAACAAGGTGCACTTTTTGGCTAAAATTAATAGTTGGGGTTTTTGTATAATAGTCTTTAGGCCTCTGTTTTGAACAGTGGGTGAGTCAAGGATACATGCTTAGTATCGTATTTGTCAAGCCACTTTGTTAACTCTAAAACATAAGTAATCTATATGTACATAATTAAAGGGCTTGGGCAACTCAAATTAGAACGAAAAACAATTTTGAGACAAAACAGAAAGTTCGAAAGATTGTGTGACTGCTGACCCTAAAACATAAATTCGGGGATAGTATATGTATCTAGAAAATTCTGGGCTTTTAGGGTATTATAGTACACTGAATAAGCTTTCCATAAACTCCAAAATGAACTAATTCCAACTTCGGAGTAATGAGGTACGACCATTCAAAGTAGTCGCGTCAAAACTGTCCAGCCAATTCCGACCAGTCCCCTTTGCACGAAATTCTGGAATCCTGTGTTTTGAATTGGGAAAAGGTCAAAGAATAAAAGTCGTAGTTCCGGAAGTTAGCTTCGCGTGGGCTCAAGAATCGCTCAAAAATGTTTTGAAATGAAAAAGCTATGATTGTTTTAGCGAAAGAGGGTAAAGCTGGGAAAAAGGGGAAAACTGTTACGCGTGGACATTTTGTGGCTTGTTTTAGGCTGCCTATGAGGTCAGAAATGGATGGGTTATATTTTTTAAAAATAGCCTACTATGGTACCTATAACATACCCAAAGTTGGTAATTTTTCGAGCTACAAGCAAGAAGTTAAAAATCATAAAGTATGCTTCAAGCAATCGAAGAGTAGAAGAAGAGAGAAGACAACGACCACGCGCATGCTAGCGGCCGCCTTTGTCTTTGATACAAATATCGCTGGCATGCTTTTCACGTCTTTATTTTTGGTCGATCTTAGTCGCTTGTTTTCATGGTTATAAAATTTGTATAAATACTTTGATATACCGACTAAAACATATCCAAAACTCGCAGCAAGTTGATTAGAGGTTTAAGAAAATAAAATTAGCAAAGGAGAGTGTCAAGCCATGGGTCGCCTGAAATTTGACGTGCCAACGCCGAGCTTTGGCGAAAATTGGGGCTACTCAAACTTATTCATGACGTATTTGGTTGGTTTTAGAGTTATTTGGCACATAATGAAACACCGGGTATAGTAGTATAAATATAGTATAAAGACTATATATCGCGCAAACTTATTCATGCGCAAGAAAAGCGATAAAAGTATTATGTAAACATGAAATTACATATATGTGATCAACTTGAGTTGAGAAATGAAATATAAAAGGGTTATGTATTAAAATAAAATACGCTAACCCATTTAAACTATATTGAACATCGAAATTTGAAAGCTAAAGGTTTTAGAAATTCAAAACGAAGACTATGAACATAGAATCACATAATGACATATGTATGAAAATAAAATACATGTGAAGCATGAATTTAATTTATTCACGAGAATAAATGTTAAGCGAAGCTACTAACAAAGCGAGACATTCGTGTACATGGTGATAGCATGGTTTAGCACATGAGCTATTGCGAAAACATAAAATTTTCGAAAATTAAAGAATAATGAAATGAGCTATGAATATACCTTGTATACTTGAGTTAGGAACAAGAAGTATTGAATGCCCACGTATTAAGATACAAGAGGGTTAGAAACTGAAAGTGTGTAGTATTAATGAACTAAAATCATGTCAAGGTTTATTAAAGCGATAAAAGACTATCGTGAGTAAAAGAGTAAATGT
The DNA here is from genome assembly GCA_020205605.1 of Panax ginseng. Taxonomy (NCBI): domain Eukaryota; kingdom Viridiplantae; phylum Streptophyta; class Magnoliopsida; order Apiales; family Araliaceae; genus Panax; species Panax ginseng. Next base: position 74,073,153 of record CM035145.1, read on the forward strand.
CTTTGAGAAGAATATAAGAAATTTTCAAGGATGCGACCAATATGGATATGTAAAATATAACTGTACAAGTTATATGACATGGTTGTGTGGCTAATACGTTCATATATAGTGAAAATATAAATATCTGCAAAACGAAGAGTAAAACGAATGTGTTAGCGGGATAAAATATTATATATGAGATAATGATTCGAGTTAACTCATGAACATGCAAAATAATAATATAGTAAATTGAATATTTACTATAAAAGTTATTTATTATCTGTTTAAGTCCCGAATTAATGAGTAAAGGCATAAGATATTCCAAAAATAGAATATGGATGATTTAAGCTCCAAGATGTAAAATATTTACATATTAAAAATGTGAGAGACCTTTATTGTACATAAAAAGGTTAAAATGAATAAAGTTTCTTAATAAACCAAGATTGGTTTTAAGATGAGAACAAAATATTAAAGTCTATATATACTAATAATCATGGTTAATACGCATGCATGTTTTTGTTACATAAATGGTTACCTAATATGTGTGTGTAAACACGATTGTGTAGGAATTTTGGAAAGAAGCTAAGTTAAGTTTAACGGTAATCTCCAATCAAGGAAAGTTTCTTAGTTTATTTATGTGGACTTATAGTTGCTATAGATAACTGTTAGCATGATTTATGTTTATAAGTATGTAATACCTATGAACTGCATTATTTGCTTTGTGAATGATGAATGTCAAATTATGACTAATTATTGAATTGAGTCGGAGAACTCAATATATATGTGCAATGAGTGACATGTACAGGACATGTGTAATATGTTATGGTATGTTTGTTGCACCAGCAGGATATAAATATGATAATGCATTTGTAATATGCTTGAACACCAAGAATATAAATGCATGAATTGAATGTGAAACCTATGTGCTACGTGATGCATGATAGACTGCTAGACTTGCTGGGCCGTCGTGCTTAATCTTGTTTAATTGAGATTGTGTTGAATCATTTGATGGTATTTTTATGTGTAAATCATAGATGCGTAAATTTTTGAATTATTCGATAGATGAAGATTATTTGTTCTAAAAAGGGGATATACTTGAAAGAATGAATTGTATATATATATATATATTTATATCTACTCAGGCTAAATAAGTCATATAATAAATATGATTCTAGTATAAAGAAGATTTGTAAAGGTTGCGATTCAGGGAATGAATGAATGAAAAAAAGAAGAAAAAATGTATTCCGCATTTTTAGCTATTTTAACATTAAATAATGTTTTAAAGCTAGAACAGGATAATATTAACGCACAAGATCGGGAAGTAAAATAGTCCCGATTTTGGGGACGTTACATCAATAATATGAGAGATATTATGCAGTAATTATTGTAGCAATAATTGAATATAACTGAGTGACTTCTCATGTAAGCATCAATAATCAATACCGTGTGCTACTATGCAACCACACGTATTACTGTACTTTTACCACCGGGTAGTTCAACAGTTTAACGATAAAAACTTTAGCCGTTATTTTTATAAAAAGATATTTCTGTCGTTTTCTAACTACGACAATACTTCTATTATGGGGTCCACCAATGATTGTGTCGTTGTACAAATATTCCCTATTAAAAAGAATATTCCCCGACGAAACGAATATTCTCTGACACAACGAATATTTTATATAAACTTGCTTACTTTGCAAAATTTTCAAATATCACCCTTAACTTTAACCTTTTATCAATTTATCCATTTACTAAATAGAATAACAGTTATTAGAAAATTGAATACTTTCATTTTGTAAAATTTGGGGTCTTACAACAAATACAAACTTAATTATACAACATGAGCTGAGAGTTTTAACACGAATATTGTCTTATAGACAATATCCAAACTCAAATGGAGTCCTCATTACAATTATTATCACACTATTTTATAAAATAGTGAGGACTACTATAGCCACCATCTCGAACCGTCACTCCATTCCCCGGCTAGTCCCGGCTACGTTCTTATTTCCTGAAGAGAACAATGAAAGCAAAAGGGTGAGCTCAACTAGCCCAGTAATAAATATTATGACTAAGATAAGGCAAAATAAATTGTCGTTAGCCTTCAACACTGTTAAACTGATAGAATACAATAAAAAAAACAAGTTTAACTGCAGTGGAACAAGCAATTCATTAGAAGAGTCAAGTAGAGCATGATATCTACTATCTTCTATGATTTAAAAAAAAGTTTATTATCACTTTATTGCTGAGACTCAACTCAATAAATAATTCATATCACTGAATTATCCATGCACTACGGCCCAAGGGTATTCATTAGTATCACATCCACGAATTATCCATGCACTACGGACCAAGGATATTTGTGTTATCACCAATGGTCATAATCATGCCAACAACTGTCCATCAATGCACTACGGGCCAATGAAAACTTTTACCATATCATTTGTAACATTGCAGGTCATGATTATACCGAATAATCCCTGGTCATAATCATACCAATCAACAGTCCATCTATGCACTACGGGCCAAAGATAACTTTCATCACAATATAAGTATGATGATGATGACGATGATATAAAAATTCAATTAAATGAGAGCAATGATAAATTTTAAAGATTTATAATTTAATTTATCTAGAATTTAATAAAGTCCAAATTATCAACATGATACTGCTTTGTGGAGTAAAATTCAAGAATAATATTGTATCAAAAAATATTTGGACCGAAAAGAAATCATATTTTGTCATGAATAGTACCCCGGGTGAATATTATTCGAGTGAATAGTATCCCGTGAATAGTACTTCGGAAATAGTACCCCATGAATTGTACCCCGGCATGAAAAAATTAAAAATTATGAAGAATGTTCAGAATAATATTTCCGTGAAAAGATACTAGATGAAGCACAAATTTTAAGGATATTCTACTAATTTCACGGAGTATAGAAGTAATACTTTTACAAAATGAATGTAGAATTCGGAATCTGAAACGAAATAATATTACTTGCATACTACAGAGTATGGAAAAAAAATATTATTTTTTGCGAATATTGAACAAAAATAATGTCCCTTATTTCTTGCGAATATTCTTGAAGAAGCTTATACTGTTTTCTACACTCAAAACTTCATTAAACTCTAAAGAAATACGCTCAATATTGTAGAAGAAGAATTCTCTGATTCTGGTGTGATTTTCAATTCTAAACTAAGCATCCTATTTATAGGAGAATGGAAATGATACTATTTGAATAAAATCACGGGTGAACCGTATTTTTTTTCTCACGGGCGCGAATTCGCTGGCTGAAATTTTCTGATTTTCCTATGCAAACACTATGGATAATAAAATATAATATATTTTATTTTTCATAAAAAAATAAAACTTATTATTATTATTATTATTAATATTATTATTATTATTATATATAACAAAATTGAGATAACTTTCTACCAACAATTTTGAAAAATGCGTAAATGGGAATCCAAATAATAAGCCAAAATTACAACAATTACTTCATAAAAATCCCCTCAATATTTTTATCAACATATATTCATCATTAATATTATAACTCGCGCAATTAGGTGACCAGGAAAGAGGGGGCTTTCCGATAAGAATTTCTCCCTATTGACGCGCAATTAGGTGACCAACCCTTTTTCCTCGACAGAACTTTCTAGACATCGTAAATAATGCAAATAATAATATGAATAACTTTGGCGTCTCAATTATTGATTTAATAATATAAAAATTATTGTGACAATAATTGAATTAATAACGTGAGATACTATACAGCAATTACTGTGACAATAATTGAATAAAACTGAGTGAAATTTCGCCTTCGAAATTAGGGTACATACCTGGTATGTCAAAAAGTTAAGGATACCTTGATTTCATTTCAGATTCTAACTCCCAGGTCATTTCCTCAACATCATGGTTTCTCCACAAAACTTTGACTTGAGGTATAACCTTGGAGCGTAGAATATGTTCCTTCTTATCCAAGATTTGAACAGGAACCTCTTCATACGTCAAATCTTCCGCTATTTCGTCCGGTTCTAACTCAATAATATGGTTCGAGTCTTCCACATATTTATGTAACATGGATATGTGAAAAATGTTATGAACACGAGACATACTTGGGGATAAAGCGAGTCTATAGGTCACAGTTCCTACTTGATCGAGGATTAAAAATGGGCCGATGAATCGAGGATTGAGCTTTCCTCTCTTTCTAAATCTCGTAACTCCTTTCCATGGAGCAACACGTAACAACACATGATCTCCAATATCGAATTCCACGTCCTTTCGATGAAGATCCGCATAACTCTTTTGTCGATCTTCTGAGGTTTTTATACTTTGCCGGATCATTTGAATCTTTTTCGTAGTCATACGTACCAACTCCGGTCCCAACAACGTTGCTTCTCCCACCTCATCCCAACACACTGGAGAACGACACTTTCTTCCATACAACGCCTCAAATGGAGCCATGCCAATGCTTGTTTGATAGCTGTTGTTGTAGGAAAACTCCACCAACGGTAAGAACTTGTCCCAACTCCCCTTGAAGTCAAGGACATAGAGTCTTAATAAATCTTCCAAAGTTTGAATAGTCCTCTCTGATTGTCCGTTCGTCTGAGGATGATATGCCAAACTAAATCATAAATCTGTGCCCATAGCTTTTTGCAAACTAACCTAAAATCGTGAAGTGAATCTTAGGTCTCGATCAAAAACTATGGATACTGGCATACCATGCAGTCTTACAATCTTATTTATGTACATACGAGCAAGACGTTCAAGTGTATAAGTTTCTTGTATTGGTAAAAAATGAGCAGACTTGGTCAATTTATCAACAACGACCCAAATTGCATCTATGCCTTGAGAAACCTTGGGAAGACCAGTAACGAAATCCATGGTGTAATGTGCTCCCACTTCCATTCTGGAATTTCAAGTGGTTGCAATGGACCTTTCGGTACTTGATGCTCCGCCTTGACTCGTTGACAAGTTAAACACCTTGAGATAAACTCCGCTATCTCACTCTTCATATTGCTCCACCGGAATGTATGTCAAGATCATGATACATTTGGTACTCGAGATGGATTGCAAAGCGGTGTGTTGTATGCCTCCATCATGATTTTATACTTTAAATCGAGTGGTCGTTAGGAACACAAAGTCTGGAGTTGACTCGAAGTATTCCTTCTTCATCGATTCTTGCTTCCGGCATAGCACCTTCTTGCACTTTCTTCCTCATACGCATCAGCTCCAGATCTGTAATTTGAGCAACTTTAACTTTATCAATTAAATTCGGTTCTACTCGTATATTCGACATCATCACATGGGTCCATGGAGTCTTTAATTCTATCTCCATCCTTTGCAAGTCACACAAAATGGGCCTTTGTGTTGACAATATCGCACTCATACCCGTATATGATCTGCTACTCAATGCGTCAGCTACAACGTTCGCTTTTCCAGGATGATATTGGATGGTATGATCATAATCTTTTAATAGTTCAAGCCAACGTCGTTGTTTCATGTTGAGTTCCTTTTGAGTGAAGAAATATTTGAGGCTTTTATGATCCGTAAAGATCTCCACCTTCTCTCCATACAGGTAATGCCTCCAAATTTTAAGTGTGAAAACGACTGCTGCCAATTCTAGATCATGAGTAAGATAATTTCTCTCATATTCTTTGAGTTGTCGTGAGGCATAGGCTATGAATTTCCCGTGTTATATGAGAACACATCCTAACCCTTTGCCCGAAGCATCACTGTAGATGACAAATCCCTCCGAGCCAGATGGTATTGTCAGAACAGGTGCTGAAATGAGTCTCCTCTTGAGTTCTTCAAAACTCTTCTCACATTCCTCGCTCCAACCGAATTTTGTATCTTTCTGAGTCAGTTGAGTTAATGGAGTAGCGATTCGAGAAAACCCTTCTACGAATCTCCGATAATAACTAGCTAAATCGAGAAAGCTACATACTTTGGTCACTGATTTAGGTTGCTCCCAGCTTTGAATAGCTTCAATCTTTGTCGAGTCAACAGATATTCCATGACTTGATACTACGTGCCCAAGGAATGCTACTTCCTCAAGTCAAAACTCGTATTTCTTTAACTTGGCATAAAGCTTGTTTTCACGAAGCTTTTGGAGTATCAGCCTCAAGTGTTGCTCATGATCTTCACGACTTTTGGAATATATGAGGATGTCATCAATAAAGACGACCACAAAGTGATCCAAATATTCCTCGAATACTCGGTTCATCGTATCCATGAAGGCAGCAGGAGCATTAGTCAATCCAAAAGACATGACTAGGAATTCATAATGCCCGTACCGAGTTCTGAAAGCCATTTTTGGAATGTCATCGGTTCTAATCTTCAATTGGTGATATCCGGAACGAAGATCAATCTTTGAAAAGAATTTGGCTCCTTGCAACTGGTCATTAATACGCGATAATGGGTACCTATTTTTGATGGTGACATGATTCAACTCCCGATAATCAATACAAAGTCGCATACTCCCATCTTTCTTCTTTACGAATAGAACAGGAGCACCCCAAGGAGACGTACTAGGACGAATAAAATCGATGTCTAACAATTCCTGCAATTGGGTCTTTAACTCCTGAAGTTCAACAGGAGCCATTCGATATGGGGCTTTGGAAAGGGGTTTTATACCAGGGTCAAGGTCGATACAAAATTCAATGTCTCGCTCTGGGGGTAGGCCAGGAAGTTCTTCAGGGAATACGTCAGGAAATTTATTAACAATAGAAATATCATTCAAAACTGACGTATTTTTGTTTAGATCCGTGACATGAGCTAAGAAAGCTTGACATCCATTTTTAATAAACGAATAGCTTTATGGCTTGATATGAACAGTGATTGATTTTAATGGTTTGGTTGCTTGAATTCACATAATAGGTTGGTTAGGAATATGAAAGCTAACAACCTTACAAAAATAATCAATTTTTACATGATGAGTAATTAACCAATCAATCCCTAAAATCACATCAAATGCAAGTATTTTCAAAGAAATAAGATCGACATGTAACGTGAGGGTACCGATTTGAACCAAACAAGACTTATAAACAGTGGATGTAATGAAAGTTTCTCCCAACGGAGTTTCAACAGATAAGTTAAAGTCTAATTTCTCTGGAGTCAAATTTAAACGTTGAGCGTAAGTAGGAGAAATAAAGGAATGGGTAGAACCGGTATCAAATAAGGTATATACTTCGCTAGAGTTTATGATAAGCTTATCCGTGATGACTTCGTTAGGGTTTCTTGCTTTTTGGGAGGTCACGACAAACGCTCTCCCTTGAACTACCGATTTTGTCTTGTCTGGGACAGCCTTTGATGCCTCCATCCCAGCTGGACTTGACTTTGGTGCACGACAAAATTGGCCTAGGTGACCTTCTCTTCCACAATTATAGCATGCTTTGGATGGCATCGCGCAGTTTGGACTGATTTGTCCCTCCCCTCCACATTTGAAGCATATGATAGGTGGTCGTTCTCCTTCCTTAACGACGGGTGCTGGTGCTAACCTTTTTCCATCATTGTTGAATCTCCTCTTCTTGAAATGTCCACTTTTATTATCTTGGCCATGATTACCACTGAAGTGGTTACCATTTCTGGCATGTTGATTCCCTCCACGTTTGTTGGCACCGCTTCGATGACTGCTACCATTGGTATTATTATTTTGCCGGTTGCTTTCTCTTGGTTAGGTTAACTCGTTATCGCGCTCCAATAACTAAGCCCTATTCACAACATCTGAATACAAACATTGTTTATGAGAGATAAGATATTGACGTATCTCAGGTTTCAAACCTCTTAGAAACATCCGCATCATTCTCTCCTCATTATCAACTAAGTGGGACGCAAACCGAGATAACTCGACAAACTTGGCTTCGTACTGCGACACTGTCATGTTGTTCTGCTCCAGCTTGATGAACTCTACCTCTTTTATGTGACGAATACTTTAGGGAAACTACTCGTCCTTGAATAGTTCTTGGAACTTCTCCTAAGACATCTTTAGTGCGGCAGGTTGAGTACGTTTTACCAATTCCCACCAATAATTTGCCTCTTCTCGTAACATAAAGGTGGCAAAGGGCACCTTTTGCTCCTCGGAGCATCCCAAGACATCAAATATCTTGGTGAATTGCTTTATCCATGCTTCCGCCTTAAGTGGTTTTGGCTCTCCAATAAACTCCGGTGGTCCCAGCTCCTTGAACTGCTTAGCGGTGACCGTCCGAGAGTTGCCAGTGTTTCCACCTGCATTTTGGACAGGAGCCGCTCTTGCGTGATATTGCATGAATTGCATAAAGCCTCTGAACATTCCATCGTTCATCATCTGGTCCGTGTTGTTGTTTGCCCGAGGATTATCGCCTTCCTGATGCACATTATCCTGATTATTGAT
>CM035145.1:74086507-74091507 GCA_020205605.1 Panax ginseng
AAATGATATATATTATTTTATTTAGAATTTATTTTATATTTAAACCTGTCACATCATCACATTTTTACCCCGTTTGTCTTCTGTTAACGGCATGGGCACGGGCGACCCAAAAAATATAACGTTAAGGGTACTTTAAAAAAAAAATTAGTTTAGGTTGCAAATGGGAGATCAGGATAAATATTAAGGGCATTTTTGACCCTTTGCCCTTATATATAATAGTCATCGTGACATAAACTTTAGGTGTGGGAATAGTGTGAGGATATAAATATTTTTTAAAATTTTGAGAATAAAATTAATAAAAAAAATTAAAAATGATAAAACCGTAACACAACTGAACTTGTAAGGGCGAAAGGGGGAAATTTTCAACTCAATATCAAGCCCAATGTCACCATTTCCCTCTCCCATTATAAACTATTTAGTATTTGTGGCACATATTTTGTGTGTGCAAAATTAAAATAAATAAATAAATATATAAAATATGCATTGTGCGTAATTAAAACAAATAAATATTTTAAAAAAATAAATTATAAAATTTGAATGAGACGATTGGACCTTTTGTTATGTGATAAACAACGTGTTTAATTATCCTCCTCTTACACTGTGCATGCTCAAATCTCATCCCCAAATAAAATTCACAAATAAGGGATTAGCCAAAAAAATAAGTGAAAAAAGGGGAATAAACAAATATAGTTAATTGTGACGGTCACAATTTTATTTTTTAAAAATTTTATTTAAAAGTCAAAATATCTTAAAATGGTTAATATGGTTTTGAACCATAATCATATAGTTTCAACTCACACAAAAGCCATATTAAAAATGGTTAATATAGTTTTAGTTCTTAAATGGAACTATAACTATATTTTGATAACCAAAACCAACTCATAACCATATTTTGTCAGGTCTAACATTCTCTTCAATTCCATCTAATACATCATATATTTTGTAATTGTAAATAGTATAATTGAAATCGATACTCGCCAACTAATTTATTATATTAAATATTTTAGTTGTTTCAAAATTAAAAATAATCCGACACTTTTTTATCATTTGATGAACATGTGATTTTTTTATCAAAATTTTAATAGATGAAATTTCCTTTAAACTTTTAACAGTGAATATATGTGACGCCCCAAAAATAGGTATACACAACCCATTCTAAGTCGCCAAAGACATGGTACATAATTTAAATACAAACTTCATTTATACAATACGACAAAAACGTAGCTGAGAGTTTTAACACGAATATTGTCTCGTAGACAATATCCAAACTCAAATGAAGTCCTCATTATAATTATTATCACACTATTTTATAAAATAGTGAGGACTACTACATCCACCATCTCGGACCGTCACTCTATTCCCTGACTAGTCCCAGCTATATTCTCATTTTCTGAAGATAACAATGAAAGCAAAAGGTGAGCTCAACTAGCCCAGTAAAGAATATTATGACTAAGATAATGCAGAATAAATTATCGTTAGCCTTCAACAGTGGTAATCTGATAGAATACAATAGACAACAAGTTTAACTGCAGTAGAACAAACAATCCATTGGAAGAGTCAAGTAGAGCATGATATCTACTATCTTCTATGTTTTAAAAGTTCATCATCAATATTTTATCGATGTAACACAACTCAATAAATTATCTACATCATCGAATTATCCATGCACTACGGGCCGAAGATATTCGTTATTATCACCAGTGGTCATGATCATGTCAACAACTGTCCATCAATGCACTACGGGCCAATGATGACTTTTACCACATCATTTGTAACATTACAGGTCATGATTATACCGATACATAATTCCTGGTCATAATCACACCAATCAACAGTCCATCTATGCACTACAGGCCAAAGATGAATTTCATCACAATATAAACATGAGGATGATGACAATGATATAAGAATTCAAATAAGTGAAAACAAGGATAAATTTTAAAGATTTATAATTCACTTTATCCAGAGTTCAAGAATGTCCAAATTGTCAACATGATAACTGCTTTGTGGAGTAAAATTCAAGAATAATATTGTATCAAAAATAATTTGGACAGAAAAGAAATCAATTTTTGTCATGAATAGTACCCCGGGTGAATAGTATGTCAGGAATAAGCATGTGAATGATATTCCTATTTACATATGATTTGATTATGATATATACATGAATGAATATGCAAGTATGCTTGCATTAAGAAAAGCTGTAAAGTTCTTTGATAAAAAATAGAAACATATGTACAAGGACTTAGAATGAATTGATCAAATGTGTTAGGTTGATCCTACATAAGTAAAACAGCTTTGTAAAGTCATTGAAAAAAAAAGATGTACAAGGACTATAAATATAGAAAGATCAAGCATGTTAGGTTGATCTAATGATGTAATAGATAAACTTGTATCGATCGTCGAGAGCCTTTGCACTGTAAATCGTAGTGCCGCCATAAGAGTCGAGGGAAACTCGAGAGCTATCAAGGAAGAATCTTAGTCTACAAGATAGGAGATCTTGGAGTTCGTAGACTGTCAGGAGAGATGAGGAAAGGATCGTAGTGTGTCGAGGAGAACTTCCTCAGGGTCGTAGTCTGCTGAGGAAGTCATGTTCAGAATCGTGAGAGCTACTGTCTCACGAGCCGAATCAAGATCTTGAAGCCCAAGTCAAGAATCGTAGACTACACTCAGAGTCGTAGAGTCTACTGATCATATCAGAGGCATAGATCGTAGTCGAGCAAGATCAGATAAAGACAATAAGCACAATGACAAAAATCGTAGAGTGTCAAGATCTGATCTCGGAGTCGTAGTGTCTGCACATATGTGCTTACAATGCCAAGACAGAATCGAAGAGAAAATACGATTCTCAACAAATGAGCACTCCCAGAATATCCAAAGGAATGAAGCCTCTGGTTGGCACTGCAAAGATACATCTCATTTGAAGGAAACCAGAGAGCACTCAACGAATGGCATGTAAGCTAACAGAAGATCTAAGCACCAACCCAATCAACATCCTGATTGAGTTGTGAAGCCATTCAGGATGAAGTCTTCCACAAGGAGATCAGAAGGAGACTTCAGTAACTGACTAAGGAAAGTCAGCAAGTGCAGTAGCTGTCAAATAGATAGAAGATGATGATCTTGGAAGCAACCAGGATTGTAGTGTTTGCCAAATAAAGAAAGAACTGATGGAGTGCATATAGAGATACTGGACAGCTTCTAAAGAACAAGGCTAAAGTGATTAAGCATTGGGTCAGTCCATTGATGATAAGTGAACGAAAGATCACAAGGAGAAAGCGAGTTGGACACGCCACAAATCTGAAGTGTCTTGCTATTCAGAAAGGGCCAGAACAAAGAAGTCAAGCCATCAGTATCTAAGAGCTGTTGAGGCAAACATAAGTGTTGAAGCACTGCACAAGAGAAGGAAGAGGTGTTCTACATTGAAGATCCAATCAACACACTTCAAGATCGTAGTGTTGTCTCTACCAGTTAACAAGACACTACGATCAGGTCCAAGAAGACATGCATCAGAATTGTGGAGTTTGAACAGCTGAAGATTGAAGCAATGGCAATGGTTCAATCTTAAGGTTGATATTTGTACAAGGGCTTATTAAGAGTATCGATGCAAAAGGACAACCTCTGATCAAGAAATCAGAAGGGTGAAATAAAGTCTTCGACCTACCCGAGGCATAAAAGTAACATCTCTGATGAAGTAGGTGAAATAGTAGACTGCAGTGTCAAAAAGTCAGAAAAAGTTGTCATGTCACATCTGCAGTCTGCACCAAGCAACTCGAGATTTGTGAAGCATTTCAAAGAGCTTTCAACGGCTACTTTCCAACGGGAAGATTGGGAAGGAGTATAAATCTACTAGAGCATCAAAGATCAAAGGTTGCTGGAGTTGTTGAGTTTGGAGAACTGGTGAACTGTTCTAACCAACGTAAATAGTGAGTGACCTATGAAGGTCTGAAGGCTCACTCTACGATCCACAAAGAACACTTAGAGACAGAAAAAGAAAGAAGTAGAAGTGAGAGTTCTACAATGTAGAAATGAGAGTTCTACTACAAGAAGAGTATTCTGAACTGTCGAGAGAAAGAAGAGCTCCAATGTCATCTTGATGTCCATCATGGGAAGAATCTAAGTACTAGAGAGAAGAGTCTACAGTCATCTTAGAAACCCATCATGTGCAGCCATCAAGTATCAAGAGGAATGATCTTCAAGGCAGTTCATCAAGGGATCATCAGAAGAGGTTGAGTAACTGAAGAAGCTGAGCATCATGCAACACTCAACTGCACTTCAAGGATGATCACGCCAAACTGCTAATTACAAAAGATGTTGAGAGCATAAAGATATCTTAGTAGCTCAGCACCAATTCCAACAAACAAACAACTCAACAACAAGAAGCCAGGGCCTGAGGGGTCCTTGTCCGGAGGGACTAAATGAAGTTCCAAGCCTGCTGGGCTTGAAGAGTTCCTAGGAACTAGAGAAGTTCCAAGGTCAGCTGGCCTTGAAGAGTTCTTAGTGAATCAAGTTCCAAGGCTACTGGCCTTGAAGGAATCTTAGTGATTCGGTCTTTGCCTTCCTTAATGGAAATCCGGCTAGTTGAAAGTAGAAGAGTGGATTAGGAGCTTGAGTCTCTGAAGCACTTAAAACCCCTTGTGTCTTTTACTTTATGTCATTTATATTATGTACATTAACTGCTATAACTGTTATGTATGTTTTAACTGCATACTACTGAATTAACTCTACAAACAATGTATGTCTGATTATGAATATATCAATGATGGGGATTTTTTACTTATTCCGTTGTACTTGAAAAGATTCTTATGTTTGTCATATGCTAATTCATGAGCAATACAAAATAAACCAGAAAAGTATTTGAAATTAAAAAGGATCTATTCAACCCGCCTTCTAGATCTATATTGTGCCTACTGGGAACTAACAATTGGTATCAAAGCGGGTTCTCATGTTATATTCAAAAGCTAATCGCTTTGAGTCTGATCCTAGGCACAAACATTGTTCTAAAC